>PVKA01009885.1:42357-66720 GCA_004027165.1 Ctenomys sociabilis
AAAAAAAAAAAAAAAAAAAAAAAAAAAAAAAAAAAAAAAAAAAAAAAAAAAAAAAAAAAAAAAAAAAAAAAAAAAAAAAAAAAAAAAAAAAAAAAAAAGAAAGAAAGAAAATAAAGAAATAGTGTTTCATCTGCCAGGGCCATTTAAACTTTGAAATTCTACGTGTCTGATGAAAATGTCTTCACAATTGAATGACATTTCAATTGTGTAAAAGACTCCCTTGTCTACTTCTAGTCCAGGGGAGCATAACCAGGATTTGGGACTAGTGAAGTAGTTTCTTTCACTATTCTCCAAATGTTGATTTACTTTGGGAGATCCTTGCCAGTTTTATTTTCTATGTGAAGTTAAGATTGTGGACTTGTCCCAGAGGTGAATAGTAGGGAACAGTCACTGCAGTTCCTTTTAACTCAGTTAAATTTCCTAGCCAGCCTGAGCAGTTTTAAACCCTTTGAGTGGGTGGGTACCTCATCAATGATTATACATCCCTTGCCTGCTCCTAAAGACAGCTGTTCTTGCCTCTTCCTGCTCTGTGTGACTGACCCTGAATTTCTGAAGCACATCTGAGATAAAGTTACATTCCTTATTTGTCAATTACCTTTACTGTGTGTACATTTTTCCCATATTTGAGACATTTTTTGTGTGACTAGCTAATTTTGCAGTATGTGCCATATCATTGAACAGAACTAAGTCTGTGACAGTGGCCATAACTGCTGGACCATTTCATCTTATATGTAAAGAAATCTGAAATGATGATTTTTAAAACCATAGAGCATGATTAACCTTTTTGTTGTAAAAAACTAAAATATATTCTAGTTAGTGTATAATAAAAAGCAAAAACATGCATATTTTGATAGTTTTCATTGCTCTAAATTTTTTCTAATAAAAGGCAGTATTACAAAATTATCTAATCAGTTATAAACAAATATGCTGTTCTCATGATTAGAAGCAGTGTAAAATCAAAATATTTATATCCTGTATTGACAATTAGACTGACAAAACTACATACTGAACTGCAGCTAATGATTATTTTTAAATATTTAAGGGACGGATGATTTATAGCTAGTGAAAACACAGTAGGCTTTCTATAATTATCTAATCTCAGTATTACCAGCAAAATGTTAAGAAGTACACAAGTTTATTATATTTTTAATTTTATGAAGATAGTGAATTGTATTCATATAGGTACAGATCATTGTTGGGTTACACTAGTGGCTGAAACATCAGGTCTCCTGTCTTTCATAAAAAAATAACCAAGGGCCAGTGTGATAGCTCAGCAGACTAAACACATGCTTTGGAAAGCATAGAGAACAGGGTTCAATCTCTTTCTGCATACTACACTGGCCCTACCCACAGGGCATGTTGAGCTGGCCAGGCTTATGCTTATAATCCCAGTTCTGGGGAGGCCACGACAGGAGGACCACTATGAGTTTGAGCTTTACTGTGAGACCCTGTACCAAATACGTAAAAAGTATTCAAAATGAAAATATCATTTATTTATTATAAATAAAAGCAATTTGCTAACAAAGGTATCTCTTATATAGTTGAGGTCATGTGTTAAAATGTTCAAATGTAAACCAATAATGAATAACCACTGTGTTCATAAAAGGATTTAAAAAATATTTTTCAGCCATTTATTTATTTATTTATTTGATGCGGGGTCTCACTACAAAGCTCGGACTCATAGTGATCCTCCTGTTTCAGCCTCCCCAGTGCTTGGATTACAGGCATGCGCCTCTATGCCCAGTCTTGATGGCTAGCTTGGCACAGGTCCAGCACAGCGTGTGGTACTAGGAATCAAACCTGGAGGCATAGCAGTTAATTGATAGCATTCTCACCCTCACTAATTATATATGCTGATACCTATGAACTAAGCAACTGCTCTGAAGATAGCAATGTGTAATAGGAGAGTCATGCTTGGAATTCCTGTCATTCTGGTCTTCTAACTATGCACTGCTTCTCATGACATACCAATTATTGCCATACTGTCAAGTAAATATTTGTTTAAAAAATGGTAATGAATGAAAAAAGAGACAAGAAAAAATGTCACAGGACTGTCCTGCTACAATGGTGTATATGATTAGATTTCTAAATTTCTGTGTAAAAATACATACTTATTCATATTTTTTAAAATACATTTTTAAAATTTTTTCTCCGTATTCTTTAGGGACTTAAAGTTCAACTCATCAATACTTGATAGAAAATACCTATTCCATGTTATGCCTAAGATGTTGGATATTCAGACAGATAACAAGGTTAAACCCAACTGCCTATGTTGTAGGGTAATAATAAGCTTCACTTCTGAAGGGTTAACCATTTAAGCTTGCAGACCAAAATCAGAGAAAAACTAAATATCTGTAAATGTGTAGACTTTTTGAAAGGACGTGTAGAAAATTAGCAACAGTGGTGGCTTCTACGGAGATAATTGGTTGTAGGGGGAATAAGAGACAAGAAAGACTATGTCTTTTACTGTATAGGTCATACTTTGAAAATCTTTGTGATTCATGGGTAACACCATTAAAAACCTAAATAAAAATATGAAAGCTTCTGTCAAGTGGGAATTTTCTCTTCTCCCAACTCCATAGAGCTCAGCTCACTTTACTTTACTTCACAGGGTAGCTCTTCCCTGGGGCACCGGTTTTTAGTTTCTAAGGGAGCATACTGCAATTTCCCCCCTCAGAAATTGCAGTGTTCTCATCTTTTTAATGATCTCAGAGATTCCTCTATACCTGAACACAAAGAGCTTCCTTATTAGCAGCCACGTGCCACTGAAGTTATACCACGTTATGAAGTTATTCTTCTCCAATTCTATTAAAACTATACATATAACATCTACTCAGTCTCCATTACTGGGGTCAGGGAGATGGCTCAGTGGAATAAGTGCTTCCTTGGCAAGCACAAGGGCCTGAGTTCAATCCCTGGTTCCACCAAAAAAAAAAAAAAAAAAAAAAAAAAAAATTACTACAGTCTCCATTACTGAATATTTAAATTGTCTCTAAAACTGCAATGAATTTCCTCTTATGTATGTCATATTGCTCTGTTCCTATAGGATTAATGTTAGGATTGAACCAAAAGATATGCGTAATTACAGTTCTAATAGGTACTGTCAATAAATCTTCCACAAAGTATCAAGTGAGCATTCCCACCACCTTATTTTGCTCAGTGTGTTGTTGTTGTTATTATTATTATTGTTATTATTATTATTATCAAAGGGGCAATCTGTAAGGTGAACAATAGATCTGCTGATACATAAAAAAAAGAGAAAAAAAGGGCTTCAAAGAAAGCCAACTAGCCTTTCAAGGTCATTGAAAACTGAGGACATAGGTGAACCTCTATTGTAACATCATGTAACTCAGTTGTGTCCCTAATTTTCTGATCAAGGAGGTTATGGGGCCACAGAGCAACGTGATTACTGAGGTAGAATGTGCCTAAGGAGCATTACATGGAGAGAAAACATTCTCTCAGGCTTTCACAAAGAGCCAATTGGTCAAGCAATGGCCATGACTCATCCAACGTGGCTGACACTGACAAGGGATCTACAAAGTGCGGTACAGGGTTACAGGATAAATCCTGATGGACTTGATTGACCTTATCAGATACAAAAGTTACATTTCTTGTTATATAGGTCTTTATGTTTGTCTTAACCATCCAGCAGAAAAGTATAAAAACAAGGTATAGAAAATAAAGCCATATAAATATGCTGAGCTGTGAAAGGCTCAAGTGCATAGCTTCTGACATTACCAGTCCTACAGTAAACTCACTACTATTGTGGACTACTGGACTATTTTGCTGAATTCATACACCTACAATATTAAAATGGCAAAGGAACACCCATCTCTAACAAAACTAAACAAAAAAGGGAATACAAAGGAAAAATGATTTTGTATCTGTATACACTAAATAGTTAGGATAGATATACAGCTACTTTCCTTTAATTCAGTGAGAACAAAGATTTGTACTAGTAAGATTTGGAAAAGATAACATGTCTTCATCTTGTACTATGAATAACCACTAAAAGACAACAATATGCAATGCATTATTTATTTAAACTGTCCTATTAATTGGTCTTGAAATTATCTCACTGCTATTTGTTTCTCAATAAAATTACTAAACAAACTCATCAGCTTTTATTGAGATGCAATCTTATAGCAGCAGCTGAAGAAGAAGTACATTTATCACAGATTTCTGTATTTTCCTGCTCTGTCATCTTTCTGCTTTATAATTTGAATTTCTACAAATATAAACTTTCTTTATCTCTATCAATTTATTTCAATAAAATGAAAACTAATTTTAAGCCTGGTCTTCTGGCAATTAAATCAACAGAAGAAAATTTAGAGCATTTTCTAATAGTTTCTCAGGTTAAACATAGTTTGGTTTTGAAAAACACATCAGGGAGACTGTTATAATGCTTTTGTTCTTTCTTAACATTTTAACAGTAATGCAAAGCAAATTAGCATAGCTACATACCTAATATTCCACCTAGAAGATTTACAAATGTGTTGACACCAATTTAAAAACTGGAATTTAAAGAAAACAGCTTACAAACATATTTAAAATGAATTTAAATGTTTCATTGAATACTTCAGAGTAACATTTCTCTATGATTGGACAACATAGCAAAACTAAAGTGGAAAATAGGTCGAGCTACCCTGATATTAGTTCAGTTTAAGAAAAACATCACTGGTAGGAATTATCAAAAACTGGTTTCAAGTTTTCATTGTATTTTTTGTGCATAAGCAGAATCAAGAATGAGTTGTATCAGCAAAGGTAGAATAACACTATTTTTATGGCATTGTTTTCTTTTTCATATGGGAGGATATTTAATGTAGTAGCTAAAATTCATATTTTCATTCGTTCATCTGAACCCAAAGCTTAAATTGTCCCCAGTGCAGATGTTCTTACTTCTGGACTCATTTGTGCCGATGAAGCAGAAGACAGGCATATATACAGGCTACTGTCCTTGACTCAGCCTCCTCCTTGAAACTAGCTGCTGTGTCTGGGGTTATGTTGCTAACTCAACTCTCTAATGCCTACACTTTGAATGCCTTGACCTGACTGTACAATTTTAGCCCTGTGACAGCCTTCCTCGGGATGATTCAAGGTGTTAAGCATCACATTTAGACGTAAAGCTTGAAGACCTACCACCACACTACTTCAAACAATAGAAATCCAAGTCTCCTAAGAACTTGCATCTTCTGCTTTTCTTCTGTGATCCACTTACTGGTGTTTTCTATGCTGTCCCTTCTCCAGCCTGGCATGAGACAGAGGATGGCCCACCCTAACCCCAAAGCCTACCCGGCTCTATTTTTTTTTCTCTGCCAAGTCCCCACAGAGGAAGTCTCTGCATTCGTAATGTGAAATGCCAGCTCACTTTCCATAGTCTACCAGGTTTTGAGAGTGCCTCTGATTTCAAGGATCGCTCACATTTCACAGGGAAAGTGACCATATCTGGCTCTGTAGCTCAACACTGCCTCAGCCCAAGTTCCATGCCGACCTGATTCGTGCAGCCTTTATGCACATGGTTCACTGAGTTCACTCATTATGCTACTAGATATTAAATAAGAATAATTTCTTCTATCATATTCAGTTCTCTAGCACCAGAAAAATAGTCTAAAAAAGATTTGACAAATTGACTTATTAGTAGTTCAGACATAACAAATATAATGATAAATGACTATGTAAGTTAGTCACATGGATTTATTATGTAATAGGTAAGCCTAATGTGTGCATTAGAATACTTTAATATATTTTCAAACTTTTATAATTTAAAAATTTATCCATATTATAATGTCACTATTAATTCTACTTTCTCATGTAATGTGAATTTATGTGAAGCAAGTGTATGTTAGGAACTCTTCATCAAAGTAATCACCAGTAGAAAGATTAATCTGTTATTCATGATTATAGCATGCTTGCAAACACCCTGAATCTCCACAACTTCTTATAAACTGTCATACCTTCAAAGGCAAGCTGCTTCGACAGTAAAAAGACAGAGCTCATAAATTTGGTTTTTCTAAAGAAAAAGGACTCAACACTTCCTAAGAAAATATTGTATTTATTTTACAAGTAACTTTTAATTATTGAAAGAACACAAATTCTTACCTCAGTAAAGTAAATTTTAATTTATAGAAATACATAAAGGCACATTTTCCGAAGAGAAACTATGCTATTATTTTCAAAGTGCAGAACAAATGTTTATGTGCCAATCTCTCCAAAGGAGAAACATAACAACTGACATGAGATGACCACCCCACTTTATGGAGGTCATCGAGGCTGAAATTCCTTACTTTCCTGTCTTTTCTCTTTCAGGGCATGGGCAATCATGCTTAGGAACTGAGCATCTTTCATTTCATACTATAGCTTTAGTGTTAGCTATATAGAACCGTTATTTCTGACACTGTAAATTCCATAAAGATTTCATTCTGTGAGATTACCGAATGTGCCATATTTATTCAACAGTAGGATTTCAGGATTAGAAGTGTTGATAAGCACAGACAAGTGTTTATTTCTTTCCTCAGAGATGACATTTCAGACTTGGCCTGGTTCGTGCTATTACAACAATCTTGTCATGAATAGCACTAGCTGTGGCTTAAGAATGTCTTACACGTAAAAAGAAAACCTCCAAATTATGGGCTGCATTGATACACACATACATTTTCTTATTCTGTACTAAGTGAATGCAGGGTCTTTTCGCTGAGCTAGGTCTCTAGCTTTTTCTTAACCACGGTCCTGTTTGCTTGTCTGTTTCTTTCACTGTTTCTACTTTAAATATTAAAACAGTATTTGCTATATCATCACACTGTCCCAGTCTCTTCTACTGTCCTCCCGCCTTGGCCTGCCTATTGCTGTGATTGCAGGCCAGAGCCACCACAGTCATTATTCACTCTGTTGCCATCCCGGTGTCACTGGTCTGTAACTTGAAGTCCCACTGTTAACTTCAAATATACAATGCTGTTCCTCCCACCATGTTTTGATAAAACAAGACAGCATCCACACTGGAAGATAAACTTCGTTATGGAGATAGTCACTGAGAGAAGAGGACAACCAAGAGTTCACGCTAGCATTTGTGGCCAGAATGTACTTCATAATAAGATTTCATTCTATGAAAATAATTATCAGGAGGGTTACATGAAACATTAATATCCCTCAAATGTAAGATGTGTTCATTTTCTTAGAAATACAGAGTATGACTGAGGGTCAAAAGAAAGGGACTCACCTCTCCCTTTCTTTTTTAATCATGATGCTACAGACCCCAGTGGAAATGGGAAGGCTTTCATCCCTACCATTGGCACAGGAAGACACTTTCTGGGGCCTGGAAAGGAAAATGCTGCAGCACTTAGGAGGGGAAATGGACCACTGTGGACTTGAACTGTATCGTCCTATAGCTGACCCAGTAATCACACTGAAGAATCGCTTAATCCCTACTGACTCAGCCTTTTTCCTATAAAACATCACAGGATCTCTCTTGCTTTCATCACTGGGCTGAACTTTTAATTTATTTTTATTGCTACATTTTAGATATTCATAACAGTTACATTCATCAAAGGGAATTTGCACATGTGCATGGAAATCTTGATTCTTTTCCCCATTCCTTTCCCTCTCCTTCAACCCCACTTCCCTCCTTTATTATAAAGCTTTGTTTCCATCTCTTTCCTTTTCGACCCTTCCTTTCTTTCCCCCAATGCCTCCCTTTGTTCCTCTTGGTTTTTTTTTAATTATTTTTTAAATTTTTTATTCATTTTAGTGAGAATAAAAAGATAAAATGACAATGAAACATTTTTAAAACAAGTTAATAAGACATTAACAGTAATTACAATACATAACACATTGTACATTGTTGTATTTGTAGTTATTCAGAGGAGAAGATGCAGACATATCTTGTCTAAACAATATTAGTGCAAACTCTTATCCTCTTCTTATCTGAACATTTTATTCATATTTCTCAGTGTCTGTGATACATTTTATTCTTTATACAGTGGGATATACTGAAGTAATTGCCAAGCTTTAATGGATATAAATGAGCTTTCAAAGCCAAGCACATTCTGTATGTACATGGTGTATTTACTCTGAGTTTTGAGGCACAAAGAATGATGACTCCTCTGAGCACATGGTTTTGGTGATAGTTTAGTATTAGGAGCTGAGCTCTATGTTAATTCTCAGTGAGTACCATGAATCCATATGTTTATGCAGAGAGAGAGAGAGAGAGAGAGAGAGAGAGATTGAGAATCATAATTACCCTGAAGCAGTGTATGATGCTCTATAATGTGTTTGAACCACATGTCTCCCCACGGGAGCCCAGGCCACAGTGCCCCACCATCCAGGCATGCGCTAATGGCTGATAGGTTAGCTCAGCGGTGACTCCATTTGTTTTACTCTATTTTTCGAAGCATTTGACTTTGCTGTTAAGTTTTTAAGTCAGCATAGAAGTTAGATGATTGTACATTGAATTATAAAAATAATTATATTATTTTTATATTTTAGATTGGTCAATGGTTATTTGTAAAAGCTGATCATGAGAACAAACAATGCTGAAGGTCTCCATCTGCCTGTGTCTCAGGCTGCCTGTCTATCCGGGCTATAGTTGGAATCACATCTGAATTCAGCCTGTGTCTCCCACTTGGCATCTCTGCCACATTTCAAAAGTGTAATGAACAGGATTTATACAATCCAGGGTTCTCTTAGTGGCTACAGCAGCCAATTGCCTTGCAAGTTTGTGATTTTTCAGCTCACTCTATATACTCAGTTTCTCTCAGATTCTGCAAGCACATATTTTGGTGTAGATAACTTTCCAAAATGTAATGCTGAATTATAGTTTACAAGATGAAAACAAATGAAGGAAATGTTATATTTTGTATGAACACATTCACTAAAATATTTTAAAGAATAACATTCAATTTAAGTGAAATCAAACATTACTAACACAAATGCTATGTTTGAACTAAGTTGAGTAATTTCCCACCAAATAATAACTATATTGGCTCATCAGCTTTACTTCAGGAAAACAAATAAACAGATGTGCCACGTTTATTCAGAGGCTCTCTCATGAATGCAGGACGGTTTGCTGACAAGAGGAGAATAGAATATATATATTTACAGTGTTAACATTCAAATAAAATAAAAATACCATGCTGATAATCTAATACACACACACATATATGTATATATGTATATTTGAATATAGATAGTGAAGTACCCAGAAATATGAAAGCTGAGATGATATTAAAAGTTCTGTGTGTAAAATGTTTTGTGAAATGCACAATGGAATAATCCCACTTTGACATACATGCAGCCTGCTACATACGAGGACCTGTCCAGCTATCTTTTGATGCTTGTAAATGTAACAATCTATACTAGAAAAATTTCATATAATTCTGTGTAAAGACTTTTATTTAGGGAGTGAAAAAGGTATACAAACACTAAAAATATCCAATGGTTAGCAAGGTTCTTTGGGGCACCTTCCCTTGGGAGAGCACACAAGACTGAATTAAATCCCAAGGATATGGGGATGGTAGATACACAGCAAAGCCAGTGAGTCGGTCAACACCCACATAAACCATAGCATAGAGTGAGTGCTACTGCCTGTCAGATAAAATGCATCTGTAGATGGTCATGCTATCTTGTAATGTTATGTGCACTGTGACATGACGATGATGTGGGAATTGAATGACATACAATTGTTATAGTGTGCTTCGAGGAGTTGCTGGTCCAATGAAAGACTCTGGGATGGAACAGTGCCATAGGACTAGAGGCAAAAGAAACCAGAGAAGCAGTGCATGATAGTTGTGTTTTTTCACGTAGGTACCAATTAGCAATTTAGAAGTCACACATACATATGTGCTGAAATCAAGGCTGGAAGGGCAGGAGATGTTATCAGATAATGGGCAGAGCTGAGCACATCAGCATAAAGTCATGAGTACATTAAGAGGGACATAAATGGAAGTGCACTGACCCACCTTACTTCGCGTGCATAGATTTCCTTGTTGCTTGGTCTGAAGCAACACCACGGTGGCTGATATCAAGTGGAAATAATGCATTGGTGTATGGCTGGGCAGGGAGTCTCTAAGATAAGTGGAAGCATTCTGTGATACCAGGAAGGAAGAGGGAAAGAGAAAAAATGGAGGAGCTTTGTCAAAGAAATACATGACTTAACTTCAAGAGATCCCCAATTATTTTAGATGCAAGTCAAACAAATAAATGCACTGGTAATGGGACATAGCACAAACTATCCAATAAGAATTCATTAGTTCTTTTAATGTATAAGGAAATGGTTGAATAATGAAACACATAAAATAAACTTCTGAGCCTTTTCCATAGAATTCCAAGTTTTTTATGTAGATGCCCTTCCTTGAGGGACACAGCATATAGCCTTCAAATAGCGACTTTCCTTTAAAAAATAAGTAGGTTCAAATAAAAAGCTAAAGTGTATTTGTTCACATGCAACATACAACTTTAAAATGTGTATATTTTCTGACATGATTATTGAGAATAATTCTAAATTTTCCATATGACTCAGTTATCCTATCAGCAAGGAATGAATGGTTATGTTCTATCAGGAAACACAAAATTTAATAAGATGTACCGCACTTTCAGAAGGAGAAAGTAACATATATTTTTTTAAAAATTACTTTAACTGAAGCTGTCAAGAAAATTTTATTCTCTTGATGTTTTATCTCAGCACTTTCTAATTATAGTAATCTTTAACGAGCCTTCTTTTCAAACTTTGTTTTTCGGCTTACGTTTTTCTGGTCAGAAATGAAGACCAGCGTGGCACGGTGGCGCACTCCCTAATCCCACACCCAGAAGACCGAAGTAGGAGATTAACTGTGAGCTTCCAGCCGGCCTGAAATACGTAGCGAGAGGCTGTGTCAAAAAGAGCAAAAGAGAAAGGCAACCCTTACATCATACTTCCTCATCACAGGCAAAAAGCAAGCAAGTATCCAATTTTCACTGGAAACTTTTTAAAACTATTAGAGAAATGCTATTTATGGAGCGCTGCAGCTTGATCCACCAGAGCACAGCGAAAGCACGTGCAGGAAGGCGACACCGCAAACCCGGTGCTCACCCTCTGCACGCTGCCATCCAAGGAATGGCGCTCTATGAGCTAGCAGCACCATGCATCACTGGTCCTAAATTCTGGTGGGGTGGTTGGGAAAGGAAAAAGGACCGTTCTCCACAGCTGGAGGGACTATAAAACCACTGTGGAAATCAGTGTAGAGAGCCTTAAATAATTCGGATTTGAGGTCTTATTGAACCAATTTCCCTTATCTTCCCTCAAAAAATTCAAAGCATCATACCATAGTGCTATGTGCATATCTTGTTTACAGGGAGCAATTTGTAACAGTTAAGTCTTGGAAACAAACCAAATGCCTATCAGCCAATGAATGGATAGAAAAGATGTTTGCTTGCTTTTAGCAAATGACTACTACATAGAGATAAAGAATGGTAAACTTGAATGAGCTGCAGCTAAATGGACACACCTTGAGGCCCCACTCTTAATTGAATCAGTAGACACATGACTGAACAACACACTATCTCTCTGGCATGAGAAACTGAAAGTGCTAATAAGATCAAAATGTATAACAAATGTTGTCAAGTAAGAAAACAATTTGCTCAAAAGGAAAACAACACTGAGGATGGGGAAGGAGAAAAGTAAGGGAAAGAAAACAAGGTGAAAAGAAGAATAAAATCAAATCAAAGCTTTTCACATAAGGAGAGGAAGATGGGTTGAAAAGAATTTAAGGAAATGAGGAGAGGAAAATGTAATTGGTATGTATCATGTACAGGTGCAAATCCTTACAATGGATGTGACATCATGTGTAACTAAACTGTATCAATAAACTTAATAGAAAAGAAACACTATGCAGTCTCCATCATGAATTACTGAATGAAATTTTTCTATGATTCTGGAAGGTTTATTAAGTAATCTGTGAGCAGGTATTTCAATAAATAGAAATTCATTCATTCATGTGGTTGCAAAATATATACATTTTTTTCTGTTGCTTCTATAACAAGAAGAGCTAGGTAGTAACTGATAAACCCACAGATGATGTATAATCACATTGTACATTCTCCTAAATTACTACATAATGTTTTGCTTTAAAGTGTTAGGAAAGGGCCAGCCAAATAGCTCAGCAGATTAAAGCACCTGCAAGCAGGCACAGGGGTTGGGGGTTCCATCTCTGGGTCTGCCATGCTGACTCTACCCCTGCGGTATGCTGAGACACTGAGCATGATGGTGGGCACCTATAATTCCAGCTCTTGGGAGGCTGTAAACAGGCAGATCACTGTGAGTCTGATCTAGTAGTGAGAACCTGAACACCCTGTAGACCCTTCACTAAAATAAAAAAGAGTGTTATAATAAAACATTATATATATATATATATATATATATATATATATATAACTATAATACAGTAGCATAAAAGTAAATGAGAGGGATAAATTCAGTATTTTTTTAGTTAAGCCAAAGTGGCTATATTTTATGAGGGTACAATACATGCATTAAATTATACTGAAATACCACATTACCAGTGTAAGGATTTTGTTATACATTAGTTAACTACTCTTACCAGAATAGATTTCCTTTAAGGAAAAACTACAATTAAAGTACTTTAGTCATATGCACATAAATAGTCTCTCAGAAAGTACAATGATAGAAAATGCCAAGGAAACCTGGATTTCTGAGGACCATGAAGCTTGAGTTTAAGAAGAGCAGAGATTTTGCTAAACTCACAAAGCAAAGAATATTAAGAGGGGTTAATAATTACTGGAACATATGGAAAGGTAGAAGATAGCTCTGCAGAAAGAAATTACACAAATTTATAAAAGATTGCCTTGAGTTCTCAGACAAAAAAAAAATATATATATATATGGTAAAAAAAGACTATGAACTTAGAAGACAATTGTTGGAGAAATTCAAGACCAGTATGTAGTACATAATTGCCAAAAAACTTCTGTTGATATATGAACAATATTAGAAAAAATATATCGTTTTTTAAAAATTTATTTAGTAGAGGGTCTCGCACTGATTGGACTTATAGCGATCCTCCCGTTTTCAGCCTCCCAAGCACTGGCATTTCAGGTGTGCCCTATCATATCCAATCTCAGTTACTTTCTCAGGGCATACCAGGGGCAGGGCCAGCAAAGCATGCTGGGGACCATGTCTAAGCAGGCGCTAGTCTGCTAAGCTATCTGGCTGGGCCTCAAATTTTTTATACTAAATACGTTTAAAATGTTAAAAATGAGCACACTGAATGAAAATATAGTGAATAATATTAATTATAAAAAAAAACATAAAAAGATACACATTTTCTGGTCAATATTTTAAAGGAAAAGTACTCTGCATAGTTTTACCAGTACAATAGATACCACCAAAGAAGTGTCCTGTTCGGTTGGATCCCTGGGTGTGACATGCTGGCCCCGCCCCAAGAGCAAACCAAGACCTCAATTGAGACTGGGCGTGGTGGTGCATACCTGTAACCCCAGCTCTTGGGAGGCTGTACACAGGAGGATCACTACAAGTCAGATATAGTAGTGAGACCCTGAACATCCTTTAGACCCTTCCCCCAAAATAAATAAATAAATAAATAAATAAATAAATAAATGTGTTTGATTTCAATGCAACAGATCTTAGGAAATGCAATAAGAGCTAAATAAATAATATACATTTAAATGAAAAACTAAAGTGTTGAAAAGAATTAAAACTTTAGTGAGCACAGTGGAAGAGGGGTATAGGAAAATCAAAGTGAATGCCTTTTTAATTATTAAGGAACTCATGTACAAAGAAAGAAACAAATGTATGTATTTGATATTTTGTTTGCTTGTTTTTTGTGGCCAGCTCAGCACGACCTGAAGGCAGGGTCGGTGTGGCATGTGGTGCTCAGGAATTGAACCCCGGTCCCTGAACATTATGTAACTTCCCTAAGCAGGTGTTTTAGGCTGCTGAGCTATCTCACTTGTCAGTTTGTTTGGTTTTGGTACCAAGAAAATGTTATATATATTCCAGATGGTAACCTTGGAGATGTTGGGGGAAAAAAGTTAAAAGAGAGCAAAAAAGTTAAATCAAGGAAAAACAGAAGACAGAAAATTGCCTGTACTAGGTAAAAAATAGTGCCTGAAAGATAAATGAAGCTTTAAAGAAGAACATGTACAGAAATAACGTGTACAAATAGATAATAAAATGGCATGACATCTTTGATTTTTTCTTTTTTTTTTTGGTGAAACTGGGGATTGAACTCAGGTCCTTGCACGTGCCAGGGAAATGCTTATTGCACCTAGTCATCTCCCTGGCCCCAACATTTTTGAAATGCTGCAAAATAATATCAAGTTAAGTATCTTTAATAGGATCAGCAGTCTATCAAAATGAAAACCAATTAATAAATTGGTAACAAAAGTTTAAAACATTTGTCATTAATAAATATGTTGCACCTACAAAAAATTTAAGAACTGCACCAAAATTAACTCGTGTTCACAAGTGACTGAGAAGTGTGGGAAACTGCAATAAGAAGTATTTGCCAAATACAGTAGTTTAATGATAAAAGCGGCAAAAACGGTTTATGGAATTTACATATCTGCATGTTAAAATCAGAGTAGAGAGAGATGAAAAGAAGAGGTCAGGAAATGGAAGCAAATATAGTAAAAAGTCTGGTACGACTAGACCACATCTCCAGCACAGATGCGGCCATGACGTTCACAGACACGTACTAAAAGTTAACATGAAAAGCAAAACCAATCGAGCGGAAGGGTTTAACTGCAGCAACACCCACGCGCTTTTCAGTTAAGTGTATTGGAGCCTTGTGCGTCACACAGCGATCACGCGCATCGCGGGCCATCTGTAGCCGTACACAACATCTCAGTTTTTCCCCATTCCCCTCCCTGCCTTCAGCTGCCCTCCCCTCTTTAAATATTTACACAGGTTTGTTGCTTGAAATACCATGTGCGTATGCGAAATGGCAGCACAGTACAAGAGGAAAGAGAACAGGGCATGGTGTAGTTTAAAAGGTGCTAAAAAAAGATAATATTGAGTTTTAAAATCTTGAACAGGATAAAACACAGAAAGGAGAGCAAATGGAAGAAAAATAAATCACTCATAGAAAGCAGTTTGGGAGAAGACACACCCAAAATGGCATTAACACTTACATATAATAAAATCAATTATTCAGTAATCAACTATGATTAACATGAACTTCAAAATTTGATTTTTTTTTTTTTTTTTTGGCAGAACCACAGGTTCAACTCAGGCCATTGGGCTTGCCAGGGAAGCGCTTATTCCACAGAGTCATCTCCCCAGCCCCGATTTGAAATTATTTATCACCGCATTACATGAACTCTGTTACATATAAAATTTTCAAAAATGCAAGCAGGAGGCCAGGGAGATAGCTCACCCACAGTATGTAAAAAATATAAATAAATAAATAAATAAAGGGGCTGGGGAGATGGCTTAGTAGAATAAATGCTTGCCTGGCAAGTGAAAGGCTCTGACTTCAATCCCTGGTTCCACCAAAAGAAAAATAAATAAATAAATAAGAATATACAGTCAGTAATTCTACAAACATTGGTGTCTATAGAATTATAAAATACCAAATTATTATCCAAAATAGAGACATTTAATAACAAAAACTGATCAATTAGTTACGATGTACAATAATCATACTGTATCTTCACATGGTCATGTGTGAAATGTATCTAAAAGTCATTTAAATTTACATCAAATCAGTCTACCACTACTAGTGAGGAACTCTGCACATGTCTGCATTACCGAAGTTTGATACTCATCTCTTAGAAGGTTTCAAAAGAAAAAGATAAAAGACAGTAAGTCTGTAGCAAATTTAAACAAAACAATTATTCAAATGAGCAGAACCTTTCCTACAGGGGAAGCTGCAGCATCCCATGAGGGCTCCTCCTTCTACCCCTGAGGACAGAGAGCGAATACAGTCATCCAAGGGCTGCCCTTTTGGTCCAGTTTCTACGTCCAGAGTTCAGCTACAGAGTCTGAGACTACAGACACTGTGAAAAGAAAAACTTTAAAGAAAGTGTTCCTGTTAATAGCATAGATTTATTTGGGAAAAAAGTAAAAGTGGTTTTATGTTTATTATATCAAACAAAAACCTCTGCCTCATTAAGTGCAATGCTTGCTTCATCTAAAGCTGCAAAATTCTTTTTTGTTTTTAGTGTATTTGTTTGGTACAGAGTCTAACTTGGACTCGTAGTGATCCTCCAGTTTTAGCCTCCCCAGCGCTGAGATTACAGGTGTGTTCCACTATACTCTGTCTCCGAGGCCGGTTCAGCGTGATTGTGGGCGGGTCTGGCACAGCATATGGTGCTGGGCATCAAATCCTGATCCCCGCGCCTGCCGAAGTAGATGCTTAGTCTGCTGAGCTATCTTGCTGGCCCTTAAATCTGCACAATTCTTGACTAGTTAATCTTCAACACCTTGTTCCCTGGCATATCAATTAATGTCCTCACAGTGACATTGGAGGTGTTGCTTTGATCTAATTTTCAACATAGATACTGTTTCTGAACTTAATTTTACTGACACAATAAAAGCAAATTTCTGATAATTGTAAAGCCGTAGGGAATGGCAAGAAAGAGTTTAGCTCTTCTAAAACTAAATCTGTCTATTTTATTTACACATAGCTAATTGTCAATAGGACTATAAACATTTCTAGATTATAAACTGGAGTCTCTAAATAAATACTACCAAAAGAGACATTTTTCATATGTGTCCCCAGTTGACTGAACGGAAGTGGATTTTGAACTGAAAACAAAATCTGACAAACAATTTAAACTTCCTAATATCCAAATAATATAAAGCAGGTGGTGTTTTTATTACCAGACTAATATTATGGAAAGAACAGCAGGTGGGTAATGAGATGTGTTTTGAACCAGAAATTTCTTTGTTCTTTAATAATAGATCTACAACTATAGGGAGTGTAGACAACTTCATCAAAACCATAACTTTTAAACTGTGTTAACATTTGTAAAAGTTGCATTAGTTCACTTGTTGCTGATTTATTCACTTGTGTGTTTGTATTTAAATGACCTAGTCACACTTACTTATTACCCCCTTACGTACAGTTTCTTTCCTGTGAATTTCCTTCTCTGAGTTACATCTTTCTCAACAGCATGATCATGGAGCTCTGAGAGTCAAATCTCTCAGTTGTTCAGTGTGTTGTATTTCCCATTCTTGTACCACTCACTGTCAATACTAATTTGAAAGAAAACTTCCAAGGTGAGATATTCCAGCATTACCATCATTTTTATTATTATTTTTCTGTATTTTAGGGAAGGATCTAGAGGATGTTCAGGGTCTCACTACTAGAGCAGACTCTTGGTGATTTTCCTTTCTACAGCCTCCCAAGAGGCTGAGATTACAATTGCACGCCACCACGCCCAGACTCAATCACCATCTCAGCACTCAGCACTCAGCACTCAGCACTCAGGACAGGCACGGCAGGCCCCCAGATTGAACCCCCAGTCGCTGCACCTCCTTGCAGGTGCTTTAATCCACTGAGCTATTTGGCCAGCCCTACCAGCATTTTTAATCTTGCAACATGTGAACTTCATGTTAAAATTGGTCTAAATACAAATTTTTTATTTCATAGTGTTATAGAAAAAAAGTCACAAAAACTCAGCCTTTGGCCAAGTATTTAAAGAAATAATATAGCTTGCATTTTATGAATGTCTATTTTTAATTTAATTTAATTTTTATTTATTTTTAATTTTAGTCCAGTAGATTTTAATTTTTTTTAGTCAATCCAGAGAAGACACTAAAATTCATGTTCGTATTTGTGCTCTGTCATCCAAAATTTCTATACATCTCTGCCACTTTGCAGCTCTGTGGTGGGTTCTGTGGTGTTACCCAGGCACAAGCACTTCCTGAAATGAGGGGCCAGCTCCAGCCCAGCTTCCAGTCTGTACCCAAGGCACTTCTGTGCACTTACCCTGAAGGGGGTCCTTTCCCCAATTACTGTTTTTTGTGATAAACATTTATCTAAAATTAGTAATTCCAGGATGTACTTCAACCTAAAATCTGCAAACAGATTTCTTCAGATGCCGGGGACCAGATTCTCTGAAAATCTGGACAAAGGCTCAGTATGAGAAGTTCATGAAGGTGATGTGAAGGCTGATGTAGAGCCATCCCTCCAGCGCCTGGTGACACTCACTTTTTTAGTTTTTAAAAAATTGTTTTGAGAGAAACGAGAAAAGGTGCAGATGAGACAGAGAAATGGACTTATGGAGAGCAAAATGTTCCCTTTGGTCTAATTTTGCTACACACATTTAATTATATTCTACAGGATCTGCGGAGACTTTAATGATGCCCACTTCCATTTCCATTTCTTTTTTGAGCACTGGTGACCAAATCTACAGGTGCTGCCATAAGAACCACCTCCTGCACCCTTTCATTCTATTGTCTGGCAGTTTTTCTAACTGCATAAATTGCCCAGGCTGGCCTCAATTTTGGGAAACTCCTGCCTCCGTAGTTCCTTCTATTGTAATGGAATTACAGACTTATGCCAGCAAATCTAACTACAATTTTCTCATCAAAACAACCAACAAGTTCTGAGGAAAGAAGGATTTCACACAAAAATAAGTCCTTAAGATTTTTATGTTAATTAATTTTTGAAAAATCTATTATGAACTTTTATGAACACCATAGCAATACTTTCACGAGAAAATTTGTTAGCAGTTTTGTGAGTGGTGTGTTTCTCAGACTGTAGGAATTAAAATATTACTCCTGTCTGGATGGAATACTTTGTATCATGAGTTTGATGCACTTGAGACTGCAAATTAGCTTCATTTGCTTTAAGTGTTGTGCATGCTGTTTTTCCATAATTCTCTGAGAATCCAAAAAGAAAGGAAAGTAATTATTATCTCTATAACACAATTATATAGCACACAAATTATAGCTTGTCACTTTTTTTGTTGCTTTCCAATGTTCTTTTATTTAAAGCCTATGCCCACCTACACTTCGTTTTGACTCCTAGACAAGGGGACACTGGTTCTACAGATGCTACTGAGCATGCTCCGTAACCGTGTGCCTGCTGACGAGGTGCGATTCCCTGAACCGTATCTGACAGATGGCAAGTAAGAAATCCAATATAAATGGAAGCGGTATCCATCATAAGAGTTCATTATGGAAAGTAGGAAAACTTAATGCACAAACAGCCTGTAGAAATTGATTCAATTGTATTCCTAACCATAGGCTTCTGTTTGTGCCCACTGGTCAAAGTCTAATTCACAAAGTTAATTACCACACTGTCTCTGAAATGTTTTATTCATTTCCTACATGTCCCCTTCCCTACTCCTCTTTTCTAATTGGTTGATTTCTGTGTTTGTTGCATGTAGAAATAATAAAAGCTCTAGATTTCTAATTTTTTGTCCAGTCCTTAAAAACAACACAGCAAGGGGGCCAGGCAAATAGCTCAGCAGATTAAAGCTCCTGCAAGCAGGTGGGGATTCTATCCCCGGTCCTCTTGTGCAGGCCCTGCCCCTTGGGCACACTGAGAAGGCAAATGAGCCTGGGTGTGGTGGTGCGCACCTGTAATCCCAGTTCTTGGAAGGCTGTAAACAGGCAGAGCATTATGAGTCTGACGTATTGGTGACCTCTAACTTAGAGGTGAGAAAATGAACAAATAAAGCTACAGCTTGTGTTGATAACAGTTTGTTGGAATTTCATAAAATCCTTCTGAAATCAGTAATATAGACATTATATATGCAATATATTTTACGGAAAATACATATTTAAATATACTTACCCAAAAAATATATCATAAGCTAAATAGATGTGCATTTTAAATACAGGTAAGTAGTATGTTTAATTTAACAAAATTAAGTACTGGGGGCTGGGGAGATGGCTCAGTAGAATAAGCACTTCCTTGGAAAGCACAAGAGCCTGAGTTCATTCCCCAGTTCTGCCAGAAAAACAAGAACAAAAACAAAACAAAGCAAAAATTAAGTTCTGTATTTTAGTGCTTAGCAAGTCCTTGTCACTATCTGTATGCATCATTTAACCTTCATGTTCATCATGGAGTCCCATAGTCCCATTTTATAAGTGAATAATCTAAACAAAACATTCTTTAAAGTACTTGGTACAGGGTCTAACTACACAGCTTGGACTCATAGTGATCCTCCTGTTTCAGCCTCCCAGTGCTGAAATTACTGGCCTGCACCACACACCCAGTCTTGGTGGTCGCCTCAGCACACGTGGTGACGGGGCGGCCGCAGCATGCAGTTCTCAGACTCAAACCCCAGTGCCCCCACTTGCTTAAGCAGGGGCTTTGTTCACTGAGCTATCTCACCGGCCTAAACAAAACTCTTAATTTGTGTTTGTTACCAAATCTACAAGGGATGGAGCTCATACCATTTCTAACATATCACAGAAAAGAAAAAGGAATACAGATACTTTTTATCTCTTACATAAAGTTACTACAAATTACTACAGTTAAAAAATTACCAATAGTTAAGTGTAGCTAACATTAAACCATCCAGACATGATGTTATATGAGCTCCAAGCTTTGTCCTTCTCCTATGTCTTTTATTCTTTGCTCACTGCAGTATTTTGGAAGTCATTAACCTGCAAGGCAGCTGCTGAGAGCAATAATTCATCACGTCAGAGAAAGTGGCTCTGCCTGTCACTAGAAGTCAAAGCAACAAAGAGGCTTAGGAGGCTCATGGATCTAGGTATTGAAACATTTGGGTCTTTGGTAAATATTTTTAGGTGCACATTCTACCCATAATCATAAAATTAGGTAGATCAATAATCACATCAAAGGCTGGCCAAACAGCTCAGCGGATTAAAGGCCAGGGGTTCTACCCCCAGGCCTGCTGTGCCAGCCCTGCTCCCGAGAGGGTGTGGTAGCATATGCCTGTAATCCCAGCACTTGGGAGACTATAAACAGGAGAATCACCATGAGTCCAACCTAGTAGTGAGACCTTGAACACACTCTAGACTCTTCTCCAAAATACAAAAAAATAAAAATAAAAAAATAAGAACTACATCAGACTTCCCTTAAACTTGTGAATCCTGAGTCATTTACTTTTAGGTAGTTTTTAAAATTTTTTTTATTTTTTATTTTTGTATGTATTTAGCACAGGATTGAACTCTGGCTTCTGCACTCTGCTTAAGCAAGTGCTTTAGTCCGCTGAACTATCTGGCTGGCTCTTTAGGGCAGTTCTTCACTCCAACTTTTTCCTGTAGACAATTGTTACACTGCCATATGTAATGATGTCATCCACTACATGTCATTTTCCCTCAAAATCAGTGTTTGTTTCCATTACTTCAACATTCACTAACATTTATTTATGTATTAACATTTATCTATATCCTATTATACTATGTAAATACTAAAACTAATGCTAAATAATACTAATATTAGTTATACTAATATTATAATAGTATATTATTTATACACTAACATTTACTTATATGCTCATGTAAAAAAAAACAACAAAAAGATTCCTACAAGTTACTATTGTTTTGTTAAAATATGAATTATAAAAGGCTATAGGAGGTACAAACTTCTCAAGAGACAACTTAATGGAATGAGACAGGATCACTTCGGAGTTCCCACTTGAAAGTGAATAAGCATCTTCACAGATGAAAGTAGGAAAGAGCCAGGGAGGGAGGTACAGGCCCCTGGATTAGCAAGAAGATGGTTGATTTTGTCACTACCTTCCATGAGCTCAGGGACTGACTTTAAAGATTAACTGAATTTTAAAATAAACCTTCACATCATCCATGATCATGTAGTATGTGTGGTGAAAACTCATGCTCCATTATTCCAAAATGTGTCCTCCTAAGAACAGTTTTCTTTTATGGGTATGAATATCACTAACAGCTCTATAGATGAAGAAGGTACATATTTTAGTTCTGTTCCAATTCCTCCTAGCAAGCAAGCACCCATATGCCAGGAGACACTCTGGTGGTTGAGCTTCACACTATGAACTTGGAGTGCATGCAATATACAGCTTCCCACGTGTTGGGCTAGGGGGAATGCATCTCAGTACTTGCTTTATATTTTTCAAAAATCAATATTTTAAATGTTTTCAATGTACCAGAATTGATAGAGGACTTGCTCAAGGGATCATCCACAAAGAAGTGTCCAGAGTTCTGCTAGGGCACAACCCCCCCTGAACCAGACATTTCCTTGAACAAAGGGTTAGGTACCTGTGAAGTCAACTGTGTCCTCTTGAAATTCCTATTGCTAGCATCCAGTGGCATGGGCATCGTACACTGTGCATTGGTGAGAAAATTAGGTTCTTATGAGGCAAGAGGGTGGGCACTCATGAGGAAATCAATGCCCTGAGGAGAAGAGGCTGCAGTCACCCTGCAGCAGCATGGAAAGAATCATCTACAATAGAGCAGGAGGTGTGTAGTTTCATCTTGGAAGAGGAAAATTGTTTCTGCTGTGAATGCTATGGCAGGCCACGCCAAGGAAGCCCACTCATGGATCAGGACTCAGACACCACCGAGGGAAGTCTAGGAAATTCACCAGTCTTATACTCTCTCAGTGCAAATGCTATGCTGACTTTTCAGAAATAGTACCTTGAGAAGAACTTCATAGAGCTTTGAGCACATGGTGTAAGAAAATGCTGATTGGATCACAAATAGATACCTGCTGTAGGACTTCATTCAGCATATTGTGAAAATGGCAGAAAGGCTCTGACTCCTCCTTGCCAATGGATTTCTGCTGTTTCTGTGTCATCAAATTCCAACTAGTTATGATTTAGTTAGATTTTTTTGTTGTTTGCAAATCAGAAACATAGTAAGAATATCTGAAGATTTGAAATAGTGCTTAGAAAAAGTATTATCAGAATACTAGTTCCTCTTGCAAAATTTTTCAGACTGTTCCAGTGAAAAACACTTTGATTATAAGCGATGTATATTGATTCAAGAGAGCATATAAAGTGCCAGATTCTGTAACAGAGAGATATTGAATTTATTACTTTCTGTAAACTTAGTGTAAAACTTAAAAAAAAAAATGGAGAAAGGTCCACAGAATATAGAAAGATAGATTGTTCTCAAAATAAACAAACTAAACACTTGTTTCTCCCTTGAATAACAGAGTTAATAACTTCAGCCATAAAAAATAGGGCCCCAAGAAGCAGTGAGAGAGCCAGAAGATGACTGGTACAAACACCACTCTTTCCACCACTGACTGGGCAAATGCAAATGCTCAACCCGGCCACAAGACAGAGTTTTCAAGGAAATAGTGCTAAGGCTACAGAAACAAAGGCAGAAAGTGGTGGATCAACTCTAGAGTGGGTAGCATTTCTTCTGGCAATAAATATAACCTGTGGACTACTCACAGTAATAACATTTTCTTTTGAACAATACACTACACCTGGGCTTTTATGAATTTCAAAATTATTTCTAATGCATTACTACAACTGTTTTACATTGATGCTCTAGGTGATTTTTTTTCAATTTTAGTTCTTAATGTAAATCATAAAATGTTGTTAGTAACATTTGAATGAGCAAAATCCAGAGGGTACCTATGTCTCTTTTACAAATTTAAGGGTTATTATCACTTTTGCTCTATGATTTGAATAAGAAGTGGGTATTGAAAATAGCACCGTGAACTGTGTAGGAGATTGTCCTAGTCAGGTTTGGGGCCATAATAATAAGCTGAGCTGTAAATGGCTCTAGTCCACAACTTCTTCAGATAATCCACTACTATTGTGGACTGCTGGACTGTGTTGGATTGGTTCACTGAATTCAAGCACCTATAATAATATAACGACAATAGAGTATCCATCTTCGAAGGACTAAACAAAAAAAGGGGAATACAAAAGAGGAATCATACTGTGGTTTTTTTTTCCATTTATTTTTATTTTATTGAAATACAAATGTCAATCAGACAGTTTCAAAACACCATAACCATACAGAGTCGATGAAATAATACATTGCAAACTGTTTTCATAACGTTTTGGTATTGTACAAGGTGCATACATGATATAATAATATAATAATATTTACAGGTTTTTATATAGCTGAATTATATCAAAGATTCAATAATTATTTACCTAGTGGATGACCATAGCACTAAAAGCTGACATAATATCCTATCCAACCACCATTAGTGCAGATCTTGCCTCTCATAGAATTATGTAGAAGCACAGCGTTATCTATCCCAACTGTACTGTCTATACACACACATGATGATTTTTTTCTTTCTACAACCCTTCCTTTGTCTACACCTGTCAAAAGTGGGCACTCCATTGACATTCAACTACCTTAGGTGCTTGAACTTGACACCACAATCCAACACAGTCCAGCATTCTGCAACCATAGGGAGTTATTCAAAGAAATTGTTGACCATATCCATTTACAGCTCAGCTTAATATTATGGGCTCACGATGTAT
>PVKA01009886.1:0-66546 GCA_004027165.1 Ctenomys sociabilis
AAAAAAAAAAAAAAAAAAAAAAAAAAAAAAAAAAAAAAAAAAAAAAAAAAAAAAAAAAAAAAAAAAAAAAAAAAAAAAAAAAAAAAAAAAAAAAAAAACAAAACAAAACAAACAAACTCTAAAATAAGATTCAGGGACCTGTGAGATGGCTCAGTGAAATAAACGCTTCCCTGGCCAGTCAGTGCAAGGGCCTGAGTTCAATCCCAGGTCATGCCAAAATAAATAAATAAATAAATAAATAAAATTCTAAGTGACATCTGACATTGTTGAAAACATCACCAATATCAGGTCACCCCCAAATCCCCAGAGATAATTAAGATCTATCTTTAGGGACAGCGAGATAGCTCAGTGGTCTAAAGTGCCTGCTTTGGCAAGCTTAGTTAGGCAGGCACCAGGGACCAAAAGGTTTGGTCCTGCCATCACATGCCACACCACGCCCACCTTCAGGGCAGGATGAGCTGGTCAAAACAAACAAATAAAAAAAAACCTGAAAGTTTATCCTCAGGTAGTTTCTTATCTTTCTTCTCTCCCTGGCAAAAAGGAATGTAAGTTAGAGGAAGAACATAAAAATAGATGCTCATCTCTGTTCAGCTCTAGGTTATAGTACATGGGGTCATAAGGAGGGACTAAAGTGGTTCAATGGCTCAGGTGAAGCTACAATCACCAGGCAGATCAGGACAGATAACGGAGCAATCAGACAAAAGGAGGAACCAGGCTTAAATCTGCCCAGAGTAAATAATCAGAATGTCATAGGGTCTTAGGGTACAGGCAGTGCTCCATGAAATGGAGATGGATGAAGAAGAAATAGCAGAAAAAAGGCAGAGAGAGAAAAATACAAGTTTCCACTCTCCACCTGCAGAGATAAATATGTATGTGATTGTTAAGTGGGAAAAGAGAGCTTGGAAAGAGGATTCATGAAAGACAGAAAAGCTATACACATTGGCTCTCAACATAATATAAACATGCCCACATAATGTACACACATACCTGTTTCTAAGTATATGCACCTATACAAAATTAGCAAGGCTGGGAGGCACTGGCATGGAAGAGCAGTGATACACTTTATGTAATTTACATTGTCTATTTGAGGAACAAGAGCATCTTCTTTCCCAAAGTTTTCATGAAATATTTTGAGATCTACAAAGTTAAGGATGTGAAAGAAGTAGAGATATAATTAAATATATTATCCAACATAATGTGAAAATGGTTTGCAATCTGACGGGCTTTAAAAGTCCCATCTGTTGATATAGGCTCTGATAGAATCCAAGCATCTAAGCAATTTTCCTTGCTGGCATCCTATAAGCTCTGGCAAACCAACAAGGAACAAAATCTTAAAAATTCACCTCCAGAGTACCAAATTGCTCTTTGCTCTAACGCGCTGTCACAATCAGCAAAGTGGAATAATTATATATAACTAACAACATAGGCTGGATTTATCTTCGAGATCAGATACAAACATATGAACTGAAAAGAAAATGCGCATGAGTGTTAAAGTAAGACTGAAAGTGTCGGGGTGAAAGAGACCGCCAAAGTTGTCAAATTTGTCACTTTCCATTGGAGAATTTATTTGCACTTGTTTGACTTATACAGAGATTGTTTTAATGAGCTATTTCCACAGTTAAGAGAAATGAAATAACCTAAATGTTCAAAAGCAAAGGTTGATACTAGATGACTTGTGTTTCCTGTTCATGTCTCTATGAAAAATATGAAAATGTGTACTCCGTGGGAAGCATCAATAGAATGTACGCAAATCATTTCAAATCTATTTACAGATAAATTCAATAGGATTTTTAATATAAGCCACAGTGGATCTACCTATCATAATTAATGAAACAATTTGGCAACAGAAAGCAAATGATAACACTTAATTTCATCTATCACTTAAATTTGACACATTTGGTGTGTTTTAATAAACATATACTTCAAGTTATACATCATATTAATTTTGTAGGTATTAATGAATATACTGAATCTTAACTGAATAACCTGGCAAAATTCTTTTTTGCTACATGCCAATTCAGAACCAGATATCAGCAAATATCTTCACGACTACCCTTCAATTTTTCTCTCTTCCTGCTAATCATCCTTATTCTCTTCCCATCTTATTCCTTATCCAGGGCAGTAATGTTGCCTCCCATGACTTGAAAATTGACCCATTCAGAAAGAGGCGTTGATGAAATGCAACTAGAACTAGTTGCATTTTTAGAAGGGTTTCTCTGCTTCCAAAGTCAATCAGCAGAAAATGATTTGTCCATAGAGTGGGAATTTGAGCTGAAGGACTAAATAGTGGCATTGGTATTTTGGAACAAGGACCTTTCTAGTATCTATGTCTATGTATAGATATTATCTCCTAATATGTGTAAAAAGCATATATACACATGCATATATATATATATATATATATATATACATGTTTATATAAATATGCATGCCCATGTGTATATGTTTATGTATATTTATATATACACACATGTACCCATAAATATACATATATGTTTACATATGTGTATACATATACATATATATTCAAAATATAAATGTTTGCTCATGTGTGATGCATATTTGCATAGGTGTATATATATATATGTGCACACAGTAGGTACATGTGTACACTGGTAAGTATTTACATGCATATATAAATGAGCATCATGGGCACATGTGTGCATAATTATGTGTTTGTATATATACATGTATGCCCACACATAAAGATTATATGCCTGCACAAATATTCTTACGTTTATCTATACTGTAGTGATTGTTTAGATTTGTAAGTATTCTCCCCAAAATAAAGACCATTTTCCATACTTTCCTGTGTAACCACAGCAGGAAAATACTGCCTCTTTCCTACATTCCCCCTCTCTTTTACATTGCATTACCCTACATTTTCTGATTATGTAATCACAGTAAGACTTATTTCTGCAAAGTCTCTATGTCTCCTTCTGGGAGAAGCTGTTATTTTTCCGTTAACTTACAAATGTCCTTATAAAATCTCTGAGAAGAGACAATGCTACATCCTAAAAATCACTATGCTCTTAAAACAGGTTTGATCTGTTTTTTTCCACAGCAGTTTTCACATAGGGTGTGCTTGTGTTTGCTTTTCTTACTCAGTTTATACACCTCAACCTGTCATACTCTTATGATCATGCAATGAATTTCCTAACACTGTCATTTGAGAGTGTAGAAAGCTTACATGCAAAGAAAATCAATGGCAAATTATTTCCATTCTCAATTGTAGTCCTTTTGCCCCAAGCTACATCCCCTCTAAGCTAGACAAAAACAGATTTTGTTTTACATATAAATGTTGATGATTTTCACTGTGAGTGTTTTTGGTTCATTGAATTCAATTAACTAAATTTTTTTAAAAACCAAGTGTGTATTTCTGTTTTTTTTTTTTTTTTCTTTTTTGCAATTCTAGCTCTAGTAAGAGGTGAGAGGGTAGAAGTAAAATAGCTTAGTTTTTCCTAAAACTATTATATAAAATATATCCAAACAACCAGTAAATTCACTCAAGCATTCAATCATTTAGCTTTATCTACACAGAGCCAGATAACCACTAAGATTTTCTTTTCTCTTCTGTATTTCAACGTTGTCTAAAAATAGAAGGAGCAACAAAAATCCCCATTCCACAAAACACAAATGTGTTAAAAATTTCCTAAATTAATTTGCATCCAAAGTGTAAAATTCACTCATTCCTTAATCTACTCATTAATTCAATGAATATCCACTGAATATTTGCCTTGTTACAGCTATTATTTTTAGTCAACAAAACAAAGATACTTGCCAATGACAGAATTATAAACAAATGTAGCAAGTGAGTAAAGTCTGTAGCAGGTTATAAGCTTATACAATTCCAAATGAAAAGTGACATAAGATTGGGAGGATCCATGCATGTATCAAAAAATGGGTAAAGAAATATGGTAGAATAAGACCCATAAAAGATTTTAGAAGGGTATGGAATTACATAATAACTGATTCAAGGGAAAAGGAAATTATGGCAGATGGTAAGATGGAGGGGCACAAAACCACATATTTACAGGAGGACCATGGCTATACAACAAGAAACTAGATGAGTCAATAATGGATCAGATGGGATGGAATGGGATGGGATGGGAAGTGGTAGGGTGGGGTGGGATGGAGTGGGATGGATGGGCAGAGATAGTTAATGTAGGAGACAATTTGCAGGTCACACATGGCAGGGGATGAGAAGGACTTTGCTTTTATTTTGAGTAAAATGCAAAGTAAAGATAGCTTTTGAATAGACATGTAACATCAGTTTATTTTATAAAGTGATATTTGTTTTGAGAATAGATTTGGACATAGTATGGATAAAAGAGGAGACAAAATAAAAATAATTGGGGGTGGTGGGATGGGGAGTGCTCATGTGGTACTTGTATATCAGACTACTGAAGAGGATATTTTAGGATTCCAGAGGAGAGATTCTTGCTGGTGCCTCAGATCAGGACACCAACAAGAATGGTGCAAACAGCTGAGTAGATTCTAAATATATTTGAAAGGTAAAGCCATAGACTGTTGTATGGACATGAGAGAAAGCAAATAAGCAGGAAGAATATAAGGCCTTGGTATAAGCAATGGGAAGGATAAGGTGCAATCTTCAGAATGGGTAGGTGTGCAAGCGAAAAAGCTTTGTGGGAAAATGATGATACCTGGTCAACATACTTAATCTGAGATACCTATTAGGTATATGCCTAAGCTTGGCTAGCTAAGTAATGTCATCAAACTACACTTTTTCCATACAAAATATCACTATAAAATGCTAGTGGAGTTCTGAACATAGTTAAAATAAATAATAAATCTTAGAACTACAGCATGACCCAGGACTATCTCTTTGGGATATAAACACAAAAGAGGTCAAATCACCTCAAAAATATCTGTACTCACAAGTTCACTGCATCATTATTCACCTTAGCAAGACATGGAAACAATACCCATCAATGATGAATGCATAAAGAAACTGAGGGCCCCGCATACCAAGATGAAACATTCAGTCATGAAGAAGAGTACCATGTTGCCACATATTATCATGTAACAAGCCTGGAGGACTTCATGCTAAGTGAAAAAAAAGCAGACAAACACACAAAACTACTGCATGGTATCATTTTCATGTAGAAAGATGTGGGAGGACAAGGTGGATCTGGGACCCTGGAATACAAAACAGTTATACAGAATGAATAATCTTGGAGAGCTAACATACAGCACAAACATCAGCAGTGCTCATGTGGTGCTTGTATAGGGAAGTAAAACTCTCAACCTGATCTAGATAAGTTTGTGTTCTCTAAAACCAAAAAATGAATTTTAGGAACAAACGGAGGCTGAGGAAAAACTTTATTGGATAGAAAAGCTTCTGTCAGAGAGGGACAGAAGGGGGTCCTGAGCGGATTGCCCAGGGAAGCTGTCTCTTTTAGGGACTTTTATAGGGCAAAACCATGGGGGATTAAGGTAGAGAAGGGGTCTCCCTTAGGCGGAGGTGGGGTGGGACAAAACTGTGGTCAACCAATGGGATTACAAACACCATTGCTCAGGTAAAGTTGATTAGGTCCAAGACCAAATGGGGAAGCGAGTCACACAGTAAGTGGGCATGAATTCGGGACAGGGTCTCTTCTCCTTGGGAGTTGGGCTAGTGACTCACTTGGGTCCTTTTAGGTGATCACTACCTATTTACAAAATCAATCTCTGGTGTTGCTCTTTTAGCATCTGTTTTGGCCTTTAGGTCTGGTTCACAGCAGGAGCCTCTGTCCCTCTCAGAGTTGCAGACATCTTGTTTCCTGTTTTTATTTCTTTCAAGGGCCTGGCCCTAACTGACTACCTAAAAAATATATCTATCTAACTCTGCTGCCTGCAACACTTGTATATCTGATTCCTACTAAATGAATAGATTTTAGCTTCTTTTGACACAAACAAAACAAAAAAAAATGGGTAAATATAGGGTGATGGATATGTTAATTTGTGTAACAACTTATTTTTTGTGCCCCATAACATCATATTCTATGTATATCCCAAATATATACAATACAAATTATTTTTAAAATTTCATTATTAGAGTTTTCAAACATAATTTTATATACGAACTTAAGACAGACACTGACGAAAACTAAAATAAGTATGTATTTACCTACTACAGGTATCTTTAATTTGCACACTTTACAAAAAAAAAAAACTTTAAGGCATTTCAAAATCTTAGCAAAATGAAAAAATTTTTATTGATATAGTTGTGTTATAGGAATAGAACACAACACTGAATCATATGAAAAACAAATTTGAAGATACAGCTCGGATTAGAGAGTGACAGTGACCAAACCTCCATAGTGTGCTGAAAGATTTCAAGATTCTACTTTGGAACTATGAATCTGAGGCCAAAAGAAAGTGGACAAAGTTAAGAGTCATGAACTCTGTATTCAAGACTACCTGGAAGTAGAATATAATAAAGCATTTTTCTAGTAATTTGTAATTACATCAAACAAGAGGAAATCAACACACCATCTGTTAAATTCCTGCAGGGTTCATTACACTGATCTTGGTAATTTACATATGTAACTCATGAATGACCTATAACTTATCAACCTCCACTGCTGGGGCTGAATTTACAGATGAAAGGCTCAGCAATTTTGTCCAGTTTAAAAGGGCAATGAATATTAACTGAAGGCATGATTTAACATGTAATCAAAGTCCTGTTAAGTGACTGATGATGTAGAGTGTGCCTAAGGAGAGACACGTGGAGAGAAAACATTCTCTCAGGCTTTCACAGAAAGCAAATTGGTTAAGCAATGGCTGTAACTCATCCACATGGTTGACACTGACAAAAGACCTGTTAAGTGTTAGATGAAGACTAAGCATCTTTATAATTAGGGAGTAGAAATTTAGGAAAAATATTTACTGTATATGGTGGTAGACATGGATAGAAATGACATGTCTAGGAGTATATAATCCAGTGTTAGGCACCTGGGGACAACTGTAGTCAAGAGAACAAGCTAATGGCTAAGAAATAGAGAATAAGCAGGGAGACAGTGAGTAGGCAATGAACAAAACACTCAGAGATCTTAACAATGGAGGAAGGTTATTTTTTTTCCTATGCATTTGGTATAGGGTTTCACTAAGAAGCTCACACTAATACTGATTCTCCCGTTTTCAGCCTCCACAGCATTGAGATTACAGGCATGTACTACCACTCTGGGACTTTGTGGCTGTCTCAGCATGCCCACAGGCAAATCTCATCCCTGAGCTTGCCTAACAGGTGCTTAGTCCATGGAACTATCTCACTGGCCCTAATAGAGGAAGTTTTAAAGCTCAGGGACATTCCCAGAAGGAATGGACTAGTCTCACAATCATACTTGAACAGTCGGTGAAGACCAACGACTGAAATCTTTGCATTGTTTTAGGAATGATAAAGGAAAACACTAGCTAATTAAAGCATTTAAAAACTTCGTGGATGCAAAGAAAAAGAAAATTACACTCTACAATTAGAAATAATTGAAAATGAATATGAACATAAATGTGAGAGAGAGCTGTCAATCCCAATGCAACTGCATTTGAGAAGATTAATACTGTTCATCTTTCTGTAGCAAATGCATTAGTACAAAATAGAAAATAGTCTCCATAATAGTTGATGCTTTTAGGAGAACCTGGGCTGTTGACTGTTGTGATTTATTAGACTGTTTAGATTGTATTGCTTAGATAAGAAGGGGGAGTTGCAATAAAGTGATAAACTGCTATTAATTTATAGTGGGCATATGGATATTGCTGAGTAAAAAGACGTGTTATGAAAGACTTTTATTTCTTTTCTAAACTACTTCCCTTTCAGTGGTTAATTCAGAGTCAATTTTGGGTATGGAATGACTATTTGAGATGAGTGTGTACCTATTAGATTGCAGGTCTCATATATTTTTTGTAAAATGATTACTCGATCCCTAAATGCTATGAATGGTCTACATTCTGTTTGTTTTAGTTAGACATATTTAATGCTGCTCAGCAGATTAGGGAAGATACAGAGAGGAAATCCCGAGCATGTATGGGAATAGTTCTATTATTTTTCTTCTTCTGAGAAGTGATGTTGGCTTTTATCAAGTTGAAATCTTTTGCAATCTCTAACCAGGGCCAGAAGAAGCTAGAGTAGGAAAAGAATGGGGGAATGTTGGTTGATTCTGAGGAATCCCTCTGTGGATATATACAGAGCACTGTGCTTTCACAAATTTTATGAATGGTAGTAAAGGGTCAGAGAAAATTATGTAGTAAGGTAGAAGAAATGAGACAGGTAGAAAGGAGACAAAGAAAATAATAATTGAACAATGTATCTGTAAGAAAGACTATAGCTGCAGGACACAAATGTTATTGGAACCATTTTTCCTTTCCAGGAAACCATTACAAAAATTTTTTTGAAGGGTTCTGAGGACATCATTTGCCTATAAATTGAGCTTTGTGCCTGTGCTTTTTAGCTGTAAGCTAAATGGGTATCCCCATTCACCAGTAAAATGCATAATTTCCTTATGTATTAGCTATCATCCTTCACCTATACCTCATCTATATGAACCTCCCTTTTCATATTCATAAATTCTGCAGATTTCTATCCCCAAAGCCACAAAAGTGTTCCTAGCTCCAGGCCATAATGAGATTTACTCTTTGAATGGAAATCTTTCGAGTGACTCCTACTGAGGAAACTTAATTTTTTTTCTTCTGTGACAGAAATCAGTGCATTTAACATGGGTAGAGTGAGCCCAGGTTTTCCATCTGCTCTGGGGGAGCCTCCTTGGACCTGGTTCAGTGGAAAATTGGCATCAGTTGCTTCATGGTGAAGGAGCAAGGAGACATACAGCACACACATTGTATGGCTGCATAAAGCTGCACAAAGATGTGCATAAACAATATTTTTTTGCTCATAAAATCTTTTCTTTCTTTCTTTCTTTCTTTCTTTCTTTCTTTCTTTCTTTCTTTCTTTCTTTCTTTCTTTCTTTCTTTCTTTCTTTCTTTTTTTGCAGAACCAAGGAGTGAACTCAGGCCCCTGTGCTTGTTAGGCATGTGCTTATTCTACTAAGCTATCTTCCTGGCCCCCAAATCTTTATTTTCAAATTAAATGAATGAAATTGTTGATAAAGAAAACAAGTGTGGGAGTTCAAAATATTAGAACATTCTTTGATACCAGATTCAAGTTTGGCATCTCACACTAAGTCCACTTTGTGGTATCAATATTTAATATCTGAGGTTGGATAGTTCATAAAGAATAGACTTAGCCCTTATACTTCTAGACCTGGCATGCTTAAGGTCTAAACCCCACATATGGCAAGAGTTTTACAGCTATGTTAATACATAGAAGAAGGTAGCTGGGAAAGAAAGCAGGTACTCATATGTGCATGAGTGTGCTACAGAAGGCAGAGAAGACAATGTCATCCTTTGACCCTTTTGCCAGGAAGCCACTCCAATGATAACTAACTCATTCCTAATAGCATTAATCCATTCAGCAAATAAGGGCTCTCAGGATCTAAGCATATTTTAAATATACCTCTTCTGAAAACTATTGCCCTAGGAAATTAGGACTGGGGCAAGTTAGGGCTAACAACTTGGCAGAATGCATCAAAGTCATGATGATCCAAGGAACCTGTGTAGAGCACATGGTCAAAGATGAGTCTATGGCTCCCAACCACTGTATATTTAATTAAACAGAAAAGTGTTATTTTCCTTTATCTATTTATTTTACTTTATGTATTTGGTACAAGGTCTCACTATGCAGCTCAGACTCAGTGATCCTACTCTTTCAGCCTCTCCAGCACTGCCATTACAGGTGTGCACCATCACACAAGGTCTTGGTGGCTGGCTTGGTTCACCTAGGGCAGGGCCAGCATAGCATCCAGTACCAGAGGTCAAAACCGGGTCATCGAGCTTGCCTAGGCAGACGCTTAGACCACTGAGCTATCTACGTGGCCCTGAAAAGTGCTATTTTTAATTTTCATTTAGATCCTGCAGCAAGTCAAGCAATTGTTTGATGGAGAGTTTAAATCTGGTTCCCAACCAAGTAAGTGTTTGATAGGACAACTGTCTAAATGCCTTATTTGCATGAAGGAAAAGCCATCCCAGAAAATCTTCCTGTAAAAGATGCCACTGTGGTATGTTTGAAGCCACTAAGAGTCTGTTCATGAAGCTGCTCTCACTTGGCAGAGCACATTTCTTTTCACCATCAGTAAACATACATCTCTAATACCAATGCTGTGTGTCTTCTCAATTCTTTGTTCAGGACACCAAAAATCTGGAAAAATTTATAATGCATGAAATTGGAGAGGCACATTCATACCATAGTGTACACTACCCCTCCTCTTCTGATGTTGTTCTGGCTTTTACTTTTCTGTCTCTATCATATGCAACAAGGTATTTTTGAAAATGATGTAGGGAAGAAAGAATTTTAACAGTTAACCAGAGTAAAGGAGTTGAATAAAGGTAGTTGATAAGTGAATATATATCAGTTTAAATGTAGTACAGGAGCACTGTTCACCAGAAAAAAACAAAAAACAAAAAACTGTGCCATGGCAATTTAAAAATTTCCCAGTTATGTTTTATAGATTGATCTATATTTGGTCACTATAAAGAAAGTAAATGCTTTTGTTGACTGAGGGAGACATGCCATGCCTTTCTGCTAAGAAACCTTTTAATCATAATTCTGAATTTTAAAGGATACCTTTGATACAGTTGATGAGTGTAATTATTTGTAACCAAAGAAAATACTCTTCTCTAGCGTTTAATACAATGCTAGCACTAAGCATATTTTGAAACAGCAATTTCTTAGGCAGGAATGTTTATTTGTTGTACTAAACAAGTACCACTGTAGAGAGAAGTGTTTTTCTTTTCTACTTAAGAAAATTTTTTAAACATAATTTTCCAGGCTTGAGTCTTTAAGTAGTATTTGTACCACAGACTAGATCAAGTGGAGTAGTGTCTATGAGGAAATACCACAGTGAATGCTAATACATTTATATGGAGAGGCTAATGCATTTTTCATTTTATTACAGAGTAGAAGCTAATACATTTGTGTAGGGAAACTGATACATTTTTTATTACTTAAATGCATAGGAGAATGTTCCAGAGGTTCAAATGAATTTACATGAGATCCTCCAAACAATGTAGAAACCATTTAAGCTCTCTTTCTCCCACTCTGTTTGCCTGCACATGAAAAGTAATGATTGTAAGGGATACAGCATCATTTGTAGAGAGCAGGCAAGGATTTCTTTATATACAATATCAACAATGTCAAAAGGTAATGAAACTTAAATTAGAAAAAACTGTGCTAATGCTATATTACTTTATTTTCAGTGTCCCATTTCTTTCATTTACAGACAAGCAACAGAGCAAATACTTCTCTCCTGCTTTTCCATCCTCCCAGAGGTAGACTTTGAGGTCAAGGGAAAAGACCATCAAGCTTTCTGAATTTACCGCATGTCTGCAAGATTATGGGCGCTATGCTGCCATTTCCTTAAACATATTTAGAGGTTTCAGACTACTGTGATTGCTTAGTGTATACTTTGGATTTAGCTGTTTTTTTCATGATTATGTAATTGTCACTGAGAAAACAGACATAAAAGATGTTTTTGGAAAAGCCCATGCCTAATTAAGGCATAGACAGCATTTCTAGAATGAGTTTAAACCCCCAAGCAAGCTTGGATTTCTGTATCAACATGAGCAACCGACACAGTTATGGGCCCAGACTCTATCAAGCTAAAATCTTCTAAACAAATTAATTCCGGCTCATGTGTTACATCTCTGTGAATTAAACACAAGCATGAGTAGAATTTAGGACATAGCATTGACTGTAACTAGTGAGGTGAGGTAAACTGTGCTAGAATTATATTCATTCAACAAACTCTTTGGGTGAATCAGTCTCTAATGAAGAGGTAACAGTACTGATCATCTTGTACTCTGGAGATGAAGCTCCACTTAACATTTGTTTTATATGAACAGCTCTAGTACTGTGTGCTTCATATACGGCAGGCCTTTGCTGAAATTCAACTAAAATCACATCTTGGATTCTTATGTACAAATGTCTAATAATTCTGCCACCTTAAATCATTTTTAGAAAAATGAAACATTCATTTACAGAAGAAAAAATTTTGAACAAGTAATTTAAAGTAACAACCAGCCACTGTACATTTTTACTTAGTGTATTTATCACTTTGACTTTTTTGGTTGTCATCCACATGTGCTGCTAGAGTAGTTTGGACACTGCTGGTTGGTGCTAAAGAGTGCCACTGTCACATGGCATGGTGCACACCTGTAATTTCAGATGAAACAGGAAGATCTGAAGTTTCTGGTTGGCCTGGGCAACCTGCCGAGACCCTGTCTCCAAACAAAATAAAAAGAGCTAGGGCTGTAACAAAGTGGTAGAGTGCCTTATGTTCAATCCAGTGTGTATGCACGCGTGTGCGTGCGCGCACACACACACACACACACACACACACACACGCAGTGTTTATGACTGTTTCAACCTTTGTTGATAGAGTTACTACAGACAATTTACTCAGCTTTTCTGCATCTCAGTTTCATCACCATTAATAAAATAATGGTGATATACAAAATAACATCTGGCAGAATATCAGGAAATTATTAAATACAGAATTCATATAATTCTGCTGTGAAATAAGTACTCAAAATTCTGTGATCTTACTATTGTTACCAAATGGTACAACGGTCTTCTTGGATTGATAACTTTAACCTACATGAGTTAAATCATAACCGAAGGCAGTGATGAACTCTTGGAATGCTTGCTGCAGCCAGCTGCTTTTTATCATTTTTTTTTTAAAGAGAACACAAATTAGAATTAAAACAGAAAAAAATTACAAGTGATACAGATTTTCACTTTACAAAGGAATATGAATTTCACAGACATTGATGTAATACCTAGTGTTGTCCTCCAATCAATTATTGATTGCTCTTTTAAGGAGGGTTGCTTAGGTGGTCTTCTGCAGAAGACTGCCTGTGAGAACTTTTTCTTCATCAAAAGGAAGCCCAGAAAGGGCAAGGGGTAAAGCTGGGAAACATGACAGGGGCAAAACCATACATTTGTATGCACAAGATGGGCAAATCATGATGTATTGAACTTTACATCCTTACAGAATATGAGGAAAAAAAGATTAAAAAAATAGGAATATACACATATTTTTACACATAAATTTTTATCGTTTTAAGTTCTAAAGCATTCACTACCATTGCTCTCTACCATTGCTCTTGGGTACTCATTCAGAATTTTCCTAATGACATTGTGAGCCATAGTGCACATGAACAGAGAGATGTAAACTTTAGGCTCTGTGTGTAATTCTTGATCTTTTGGTATTCTCAATGCCTTGCTGAACATGATACTGGGAGTATGAAAGGGAATATTTTACATATAACGTGGCCCCCAACGAAAGGAAAAGGGTACTTCTTCTAATGTTCACCTGGAAAACAGCAATTTGTTCTAGTGTTATGGGGAAATTCAGACATGTCAAATGCACTGAAAGTAAGTCATTCTCCACCATGGTCATATGAAAAAGATTTTGGAAAGTAACTTTGTCATTGTATTACTTCAAGACAAGAAATCTTAAGTAAGATATGCTTACATTAAATGGTACATTTACCCAATCAGCACTATAGGAAATCAATAATTTATAACATATCAGTTTGCTCTTTTGTAGAATTATACATTCTTATGGTTTATGTACTTTTGTCACCCCAAAGTCATTGAGGCAGCTTCTACCATTTGTGATTAATTCATGGTTCGATACTAGGATTTTGGATGTGAGTGCTGTACCTGCCCTGAGTACAATTTAAGGGCAGAAGAGAGGCTTGGCATTCACTGCTCCTCCCTTTGGGCTCTTTACTGTTTTCCATCACCATGAGCAGCTGCCCTTTGCCATGTGTCACTCTGCCTTCGAGCTAGCTGAGTATGGATTAAAACTTCCACTAGCTGTGAGATAAATAAACCTTTCCTTTCTTAATTTTGGTTGTAGGCTATTTTGTCCCAGCAATGGGAGAAAAGTGAGTCAAAATTTGGTACTGAGAAGTGGGGTTATTACTGTGGCTATGTCTGAAAATATCATTCGAGAGTCTTTGGGAATGGTTTATGGGAAGATATGGGGAAGGTTCAGAGATGTCCCCTGAAAGAGCAGTGCTAAAATGCCCTTGATTGTTCTGTACCAGACTTTCTGGTCAGAGCTGGGAAGACAAGAAGGCTGACAGAAATCCTGCCTGTAAAGATCAGGCTGGGGAGGTTTCTTCTGGGACAAAGGACTAAATTGGTTGTTGAACTCCAGATGATGTGTGCTATGGCTTGGCAGAAAGATTTTCTAAATTTTTCTTGTGTCCAGTGGCTTTGCCTGAGACTCCGATCAAGTGTGGTGGACTGATTATCCTGGGAAAAGAAACTTCAAGGCTGTCGAATGGTGAGGCAGTGGCATGACTATTATTAGCAGCTTTTAGTCAGATTTACATTGAGATTCAAGAGCACAGAGCCCAGCAGGATGATTTAAAATGTTGTGAGACTGGCCAGAAAGAAAGCACCAATAATGCTGTGGGCTGCAAAGATAGAGCGGAGAGGATCTCTGCTGCTGAGAAGAAACAGAATATAAAAGATGGTCTGAGGGAATCTCAAGAAGCAACAAGTCTCCATCTTTTGCTGCCTCAAAACTGCAAAAGTGAAAGACTTTGCTTTAAGAAGAAGGTCCCAGAGTTCTCTGTTCAAGAATGGTGGTGGCACAGAGAATTTATTCCTCAGAAGCAGGTTCAGAGTGCTCAGCAATCCAGGCACTCAACTCCTACAGCCAAACAAGAAGAAAATCTGGCTATTGTTCCAGCTGCCAGCACATCTTGGCATTATACACATGGCACTGGTTTTATGTGCATGCAGAATGAAAGAGTTTAACAAGGCTTCCACCTATATTTCAGAAGACACTGAAGGCCAGGCAGTGTGCCCCTAAGAGGGCAGTGTGTGAAGCTATGAGTGAGAAACCTAAGTGCAGTGGTGACCCCAGAAGTTTAGAAAATCCAAGAACTGGATCATAAGCAAAGCTTCAAGTGCGGAGCAAAGCCAGCCTAAGAGAGAAGGTATGGGAGCTACCACCAAAAATGCCATAGGGGCATGGAGCTTATAATTTGGAAGAGTGCCTTGGATGCTGAACATGGAACTACAGGACTTAATGTTTGCACTGCTGATGTTCAACTTGCTTTTCTCTCAGTGCTTTTTATCCCTTTGTTTATGCAGTTTGGAATGGTAATATTTTTCTTGTCCCATTGAATGTTGGAAACTTGTCATTTGTTCAGGGGCTCCCAGCTAAGAGTTTTCCCTAGACCTCTTGGAAACTTGGGAATTGGACTTTTGAACAATGCTATAACTGAGGACTTTGGAAACTCTTAGAGATGGACTAAAATGCCTTTTGCATAAAGGGATGTGCAGGAGTCTTTGGAGGGCCGGGAACTGGATGATAAGGTTTGTGTTTAGTTGTTCCTGCAAAAACTCATGTAGTTAGGGGATGGCTTCTTGAGTTTGGGATTAATTCATGATCCATTGCTGGGTTTATGGGTGTGAGTGCTGTACCTGTCCTGGGACAGAGGGCATGAATACAGTGTCACTGGGGAAGAGAGGCTAGTTAGCTGACATAGCTGATGGTCCTTCCTTTTTGCTCTTTGCTGTTTTCTGCCACCATGAACAACTGCCCTCTGCCATGAGCAACTCTGCCTTAGAGCCCACCAAGTGTGACAAATGTCTGATATTTGTGAGCTAAATAAGCCTTTCCTTCTCTAATTTTGGGTGCTCAGTATTTTGTCCTAGCACAAGAGAAGAGTTACCGAGATGTACATTAAGAGAGAAGGCCCATAGTGCAGCTGAAAAATGAAATGACTTTTAATAGAGAACAGACTTTTTCTTTTTACATTTTTGTTTTGAATTTTATTTAAAGTATTTTAATAACCTGACTTATATTTCTTCAGATAAAAATTAAAAATTACTTATTTATATATGTAGCCCTCAATATAGAGCCTTATGCACCATCAGAACTATGATTATCAAGGCATGAAAATTTGTATAGAATCAGGGATCACAGAAGACTAAGCTCATCTTGGGCTGTGAAATATATTAGCGATGACTGAAGGCCTACTACGGCACAGGACAACATACAGCTGGCATTCGGCTGTCATGGAATCATGTATTGCGTTTAATATCAAATGTTCTTCCTTTGCTCTTATAGTGTTTTTGAACATCAAGTCAGTCACTGATACTCCCAAAACATTGGTGAGGCCTACAAAGAGGAGCACTGTGCTAACCTCATATTGCTGTCACATAATGATGATTTTCAAAACTAGGTATTAATCATCATAACCCATCATAACCTTGTCTTTGTAGCATTCTGAAGTAACCAGTATGGAAATGAAGCATCAAGTTGTCAAAATGATTCATTTCTGGGGAAGGTGTCAGAAACATTGCCTTATAACATGACCACTCTCACATCACCCAATATAGATGGGATCTAATGGAAAGGCAAAGAAAACTTTTTGCAACTCAACCAATTGATCAAAAAATAAGTAGAAGCTTCATAGGTTGAAAATAAAATGAACTATCTTTGAGGGAACTAACAAAAATAATGATAAAAATAGTAATTTAATATTACTAAATTTTTCTGTATGATTATAGCACAGTTGGAGAGAAATAGCTGAGAGGTGCCTATATTTCATGTCCTTTCCTCTGTGCATGCACCCTACTGTTCTTTCCTCTTATGAGGAAACAGTCCAACTGGACTAGGGCAATAACTTATGACCTCATTTTAAAGTTACTTATCTCACAAGGACTTTCTCCAAATTACAGTCATAGCAGAGGCTCACACTGCAGTTTAAGAGGGGACATGATTTAGTCCCTAACAGATGTTCATCTCAGATCACTTTTCTTAAGACATAATTCTAAATTAAGGGGCCAGTGATCTAGCTCAGTGGATAAGCACCTACCTGGGGGTGGGCAATATAGCTCAGTGATCTAAAGTGCCTGCTTAGGCAAAGTTAGGCAAAGCACAAGGACCAGAGCTTGATCCCCAACACCACATGCTGTGTCAGCCCCATCCCAAGGGTGGGCTGAGCTGATGAAAAAATGGTGAAGGGATTTTGGGTTGGAGAGATAGCTCAGTAGAATAAGCATCTGCCTGGCAAGCACAAGGTCCTGAGTTCAGTCCCAGGTACTGAAAAACAAAAATCTAAATTAAGATATTCCCATAAACCAGTATTTGGTTTCTTATTCTAGCAGACATATTAGCTACCCAGGTATGGGAGGCATTACTCAAAATAAATAAATAAATAAGAAGAAAACAAAACAAAATAAAAATCTCTTATATTATGAGGTATAAGGAAAACATTGGCTATGCCCAGTTCTGAACTTTCAAAATAGAAAAAAAAAAAGATTGAGGGAATAAAAAAAAAATTTCCTTCTTTTTTGTTATGTTCAATTCCAAATCATCACAGAGACATTCTCCTTTCATTAAGACAGTTAGCAAAGCTTATAAATCAGAGACAGAATGAGAGGTTGAAGGATATTCAACTGATTTTTGATGATTCAGATCTGATTTTTTTTCCAAATTTTGATCATGGAGAGCTCTATTCTCATTACACTGACACTGATAAAGGCAACAAGGGTGAAGTCCCTTTTCATCATTGCCTGCTGATAGCAATCAGAAATATCTGAAAATCTTCTCTCAATAGTCATTTACGTGGACACAAAACTACATTAGATATACATTGTGATCTATCTAGAGTAGAAAATATTCTGAGTCAAACATTATGTGTTTGTTTGTGTGTGTGTGTGTGTGTGTGTGTGTGTGAGAGAGAGAGAGAGAGAGAGAGAGAGAGAGAGAGAGAGAGAGAGAGAGAGAGAGAGAGATAATAGCATTGAGGAATAGTGAGGTTCCTTCCCAGTGCTTAAATTGTGTCTCATCTAAGATGTTAATTTAGAAAGCAGCTGGTAAGATGAATTTCTGCTAAAAGGGGTACTGATAGAGCCACCATTCAGTGGGAACAGTGACTTAGCCTATTGAGGGGGTGACAATGAGGAGTTTCAGGTATTCATAGGCCAAATAAAGAGACACAGAACTCATTTCAGCTACTGCTCTGGCTGAGGATGAGGCTCAGGGGTGGAGCACTTGCCTAGCATGCACAAGGCCCTGGGTTCAATCCCAGGTACCACGCACACAGAAAATGTATACTGAGAAGGCCTCATGCATTTTTACACAAAATGCCATCTTCAGGGTAATTCAATAATAGACAAAATTTGATAAATAGAATTTTTATGACTCTTGAGAGGCATCTGATGACAGAATAAAAGCTATATCAATATCCTCAATTAAATTCTATAAAATATTAATGTTAATTTATCTTAAATTCAGAAATTTATTTAGCTAGTAAACTGTGATATGTTCACAAAAATGAAAAGTAATATACATGACAGCATATGTATGGTACCTCTTATTAGAGACAATAAAACCCTGATAAACAAAATTTATTTATTTATTTTTTCTTAAATTCTGGGTTTTTATTCTGATACTTTAAAATTTTTTTTCTACTTTTTTGTTTTATTGAAGAACAAATATCAATGAGACAGTTTCAAATCAAATTAGCAGGACAGATTCAATAATTAATACATTGCATATTATTTTGTAGTGGTTTCTTGTCATACAAGGAACATTCTTGATATTCTACTTACAAACACCATTAGAGTAGATGTCTCTAATCAAGGAATTAAGAAAATGTAGCTGTATACTTACCTTGTTTTTTAAAGCTGAATTATAGTACAGTTTCAATAATTAATACTTTCTGCCCTGTTATCTTTCTCATGGCTGGCCATAGTACAAGAAACTGACAGAATATCCTGTCCAAACACTATTAATGCACATGTTGCTTCTCATAGAATTATACAGAAGTACTGCATATTTATCCTAATTGTACTGTTTATATAAACACAGAATGATTCTTCCTTTGTATATCCTTTATTTTTTTTTTTGTTTAGTCCTGTCAAAGATGGGCATTCCATTGTCATTCAATTATTATAGGTGCCTGAACTCAGCGAAACAATCAAACACAGTCCAGGAGTCCACAATAATAGTGGGTTATCTGAAGAAGTTGTTGACTAGAGCCATTTACAGCTCCACTTATTATTCCACTTATTATTATGGCCTTATTTTATATACCTCATTTTTATACTTTTCTATTGGATCATTAAGACCGAGATAAAGCAAGACCTATATAACAAAAAATGTATCCTTTGTATCTGATAAGGTCAGTCAAATTCCATCAGGGTTTATCCTGTACCCCACACCTCAGTGTGTAGATCCTTTGTCAGTGTCAGCCATGTGGATGAGTACAGTCATTGGTTGACCAGTTTACTCTCTGTGAGAGCCTGAGAGAAAGTTTTCTCTCCATGTGACTCTCCTTAGGCACACTATAGATCATCAAAATTTATTGTTAAGTAAAGTAAGACTGATGGAAGAAAATTAACATATTTACTACAAATCATCTTCATGAAAACCACATGCCAAAATACTGCAAGCAAGAATGTAGCATATAAGGAAGTCACTATTTTTATTTTAATGCATTTAAAAATAAAAATGTATAAGCACAGTAGAACAAACAGAGTCCCTGCCTTCAGATAGGGTTACCCATTTGTTCCATTTATCTAGTATGGGGTTTTAATGCTAAAAGCCCTTAATTCCAGGGAGCTTCCCAAATCAAGTCAAATACATGTAGATAGATATACAACTTCAAAACTTATCTGGACTAAGAACTGAAATCATTATACCACAGCAATATATGTGCATCCATTTTTAAAGCAGTGTAATTTGTCATAGCTAAACCCTGGAAACAACCCAAATGCTCATCAACTGAGGAATGAATAAAAAAGATATGGTATTTTTACACAATATTGTATTATGTGGCTATAAAGGAGGAGAAATTTGAGGGTTTTATAGATAAATGGATGCAGCTAGAGACTATACTGGTAAGTCAAATAAATCATTGTCACATGTGCAAATATCATATTATCTCGCTAGTTTAAGAACTTGAAAGAGTAATGAAAATCAAAAAGGCACAATTGGTACTGTGAAAGGGAAAGAAACTGTTCAATGAGAAGCAAAAACTTGGAAGATGAAAGGGACAAATGTAAGAAGGGAAAAAGATAGATTTGGGTACTCTTATGGTTTGTGTCTAGTTGTCCCCCCAAAGCCTCATGTAGTCATGGGGTGGGGACTTCTAGAGTTTGTGATTTTTCATGATCCAAGGCTGGGATTATGGATCTTAGTACTTCTGGGATTATGGTTGTGAGTACTTCCCCCAGCTTGGAGCAGAGAGCTTGCATGCAATATGAGACAGACTTTCTGTAGCTATTGCCTTTAGTTGTTGTTGCTGTGTGGATGCCATGAGCTGCTGCTGTCTACCATGTGCCACCCTGCCTTGGAGCCAGCTGAATATGGACTGAAACCTCCAGTAACTGTGAGCAAAATAAACCTTTCCTACCTTCATTTTGGGTGTTGGGTATTTGTCTCATCAATGAAAGAAGAGTAACTAAGATAGGTACATATGTGGAATAACTTGGATAACTGTATTTTCAATATCTGCTGTTCTTTTGAAAGGCATAGTTAATGCTTTTTTTTTTTTTTACTCTTATGTTTTCTCTTCTGAATTTCTTATAACTTCTTTGCTATTGTTTTTTGTTACTTTGTTTTTAAATTGAAACTTACACATTTGAATCTGGTAATGTGAAGAACTAATTTGAAGATAGCATCATGCAATACAGCAACCATTGTTTAACTCCTATTACTTTGTTTAATAAAATCTTGTATTATTTCTAATGCTTTTTTCTTTATATCTCTATCTTGAGTTCTTTAAAAGTATTAAAAATATGTTTGGATTAGTGGCAGGTTGAGGTGTGAAACAAATGAAATTAATAATGAGCAAAGTGGGGGTGAGGAGCAGGGGCAGAACATGGCGCGCTGCACACTAAGGTTACAAAGTGAAAAAAGATGCAGCATAGGTGTCATCCTGAATGTCATCACAAGTATGATAAACTGTACCTAGGTGTAGGCTACCTCTTCGTAACAACTTGTAGCTCTACTATTTAGTACATTCAAGTAAACAAATTGACAAACAATCAAAAACCAAAATGTCTCAGATTCTTTAAGTAAGACATGAATGCAACAGGAACATTTAATTTTTATCAGCTAACGACTCTAAATAATCTGCATAATCATAAGCAATTTTGTGGTTTTTACTATAGCATAGTCAAAGATTAAATATATAAAACTATTCATGTCCAAGCCAAGTCAACTCTCCTTTGGATCATATTTTTCTTCTTAACAATATAAAGAGAATTTCCATGTTCATTTTACTTCTAGGAAAAATAGATTGTGGAATTTTAAATATAAGATCCCAAACTATAATTCTAAGGAAAATGACCCATTAAAAATGAAAATAATTATGGAAATGAAAACATATTGAGATATTTCAAACTGAATAGACTGATGAACATGTAAAAATCTGACAATATCAAGTGTTGGCAGAACAGACATGTAGTACTAGTAAAAACTGAATCAGAACAACCCTTGGAAAACAATTGTATCATATTTTTTTTCATTCAATAATTCTAATGCTTATGTAAGGAACAGATCATGTTTGATAGTATTCACATCGACATTAATAGGTAGTAAACACTACGCCATTAATAAAAAGAAGATAATCAATTGCGGTATTTTATTTTATTAAAGAAATGGTGATAGGAAAATAAACTAATGCTTTAAAGCTAGTTTTGCCATCATAGATGAATCTCAGGACTGTGAGTAAAAATCAAGTCTAGGTTTTAATTTAATTAACCACATTCATGCAAATTATTTGGAGAGCTTTGTGGTAAAACTAAAAAGCAAACAATGCAATAATAAACACAAAATTCAGACTGGAGCAGAACAAAAAAGACTTGAGATCTAGATGAGTATTTTGGAAATGTAATAGTTAAGAGCAATGTTGTTTTGATGAAGCTATCAGGATGGTCTGTCCTATGTGTAACTTACAAGCATCTTGAAAGTTGTGTACCTAAGAAAAATAATTCAGAAATAGACTAAAATATAATTTTATAGTTATCCATCCTTTCAGGTGAGTGCCAGCATGCTCTGCACCCCAGAAAATGGCTTATGCATCACTATGAGAGAGATCTATGAGTTTTTAGAGACCTACTCAGTGTCTAGAGGATGATGAGAGCAGTGGACCATAGTTCTCACAAAAATAGAGCCATGCCATGAATGAATATGACCTTGGTGATTGTGCAATGAGCATGTAGTAGAGTTTTATTTCCTTTAGTCTTTACCACCAACCTATAAAATAAGCACTATTATTATTTTTTTTCAGATGAGGAAATAGTGGCTTTAAAAAGTGAAATAATGTACCAAGTACAGCAGATCTAATGAAGTAATACAGCTAATTTTGAGATCCAAGAGTTCTAGGTCCCGTATCAGCATTCAATCTCCATGCAAATTCCACCTGTGCACTATAAGAGGGAATATCCTATGAAGTGAGAACACTGAACATTCTCCCACGGTTCTCCGCATTTTAAGGTTTGACAAGGAGAAGGTAACTGTTATTCCCCAGTTCAAATTTTACTTATGGCAGTTATGCCCTTCAGCAATACGTACCATATTGTACATGGCAAAGCAGAAACTATTTTTCTCAAGCAATCTTTAAAAACTAATTCCTTAAAAAAATATGTATCTCATCTAATATTTAAAACACCTATTGTAAGTGTTCATAGTCCTCCAATTCTCCAGCAAATTTTAGTACTGTGGTAAAATCTATGGATGCTTTTTCAGTATATTATTTTATAGTGCATAGAATAACATACATAGATTATCCTAAAGTGTTCATGGTCTGAGTATTAAAATTCTTATAATAATATATGGGTTCCAGGGTGAAATGCAGTTAAGCAGTAGAGCACCTGCCAAGCATGGGTGAAGCCCTGGGTTTGATCTCCAACAAAACACACACATACAAACACAGTAATAAATGTGTTCCTAGTGGTGACTCCAATGACTCCTGAAATGTCAAAGTAGTGTAAGTCATTAATAATGTTTGAGGATATTTATAATAACGATAATGCCATATAAATCAGTGACTTCTACTGGTAAAGCCAGCACACTCAATCATAATTCTGTGATGATTTTATTACACTATTTATAATTATCTCATTCATAACTACAGAATTTCAGCACACAGTTAATGAACAAAGAGCTTTATTGTTGCTTTTTCTCCCATTGAGACTTGATCAAGATGCCCTGATGTCCTCCCTTACTGTTTTCTGCCAGCTCACTCCCTGTGACTGATCTGGCCTTCTCAGGCAGGGGATACTGCCTTCTTCCCTTTCTGTTTCATTCAGGCTAATACAGACACCATTGTTTTCCACTCTGTATTCCCAAGGCCAACCATGTAGCAGGCCAAAGTGCTGCTGCTGTCGTTTCTCTGCTTGCTCTTTTGCCGGGGAGCAGTTTTATGATTCATCATTTACACTGCTCAGCCTCTCTCCCAATATATAAGTTTGACAAAAAGCAGAGCACTTTGGGAACTAGCATTCATCATGCTTGTTTGCACAAACCTGATTTATGTTTACCTATCCTCTGACCTCCCCGCACTCTTTCTGTCTGGATTCCAGGAGGAAGCACCGCAGGAACAGCTAAATATCATCCCAAAGCCTTGGTAAAACTGCCATGTGGTCAGATTAATAGCACACCACCAGAATATCTGTGCAGTGATCCATAAAACTCAGAAATGATTGCTAGCTTCGGGATGAGGGAGTTAAAATGACAAAAATATATGGAACATTAATGGGCAAAACAAGAAGGTAGAAAATCAGGAAGGAAAATATGAGAACAACAATAGAAATAAAACAGAATTAGTCTCAAGAAAGGAGCTTTCAAAAAGCTAATATTTAGTGTTTACATGCACAGCAGAGTACCAGCCTTGAACAAGGTGAAGGAAGGGGCTGTGCATATTTGGATGAACACAGTAGTTTTCTAAAATGCACTCCACCATTTTTCAAGATGTAAGTCATTCTGCCTTCCAAACAGTGTGAATCTGTAATTTCATTCGTGAGCTTGTGGTTAACTGCTAGATAACAACCAAACAGGCACTGTCTTTGTTTGTTCTGTGGTATCATAGATTGAACTCAGGATCTTGTGTTTGCCAGGCAGGCGCTTATGCTGCTGAGCTATCTCCCTGGCCTGGGAGCACTGTCTTGTGAGTCAGAGCACTCTAGTCTCAAGTTCTAGATTTTCCACAACAGCTATGTAATCTGGTGCAAGATTTTGACCTCTATGAGCTTCTGTTAGTTCCAGTGTAAATGGATGTATTATTATCCACTCTCACACCATTACATTTAAATAAGCTAAGATAATGTATATCAATCAGTTCTCAACAGATCTGGCTCATGGTAAAGCAGTCAGTAAGTACTAATATTATTGCTCTATAATGGCCTGCAGGACACAGAGTTTTCAACCATCTCCTTTGTTTCAAATCTAACTTCTGTATTACATTCATATCCTCTCAGTAGCCTTGATGCAGAAGTAATTAATGTTCTCCAAATTAAAAAAATATATATATTCACTTTCCTTCAAAGGGGGAAGTTTTAAACATTGACATGATCAACCCTCTGTGAGAACATTCTGATCAATGTATGGAAGCCTCAGTTATAGGGAACTAATATTTGATTGAGCAACTAACATAATTCATCAGCAGTTCTGAAGCTATTGTGATGTTTTTTACTATTATTCAAAAACTACCATTGTTTGTTGCAGCCAAGTATCTGCTGCTCTAAGAGAAAGGAGTCTTTATTTTCTTTTTCAGAAAGAACTGTTTATTGTTCTATTGTCATCGGTAAGTTACTCTTTTTACTAAAAGGTAGTAAATAAGGTTCTTTCACTGTTTTAGTTGGGGAAGAACACATAGCAAAAAGCAGAATCTTAAAACAAGAAAGCAAAGGGCAGACATGCAGAACAAAGGTAGGTTTATAGAAAAGGGATGCCTTATGACATGAAGCTCAGATGAAATGAAACATTATCAAGCAAAGGGTGCATGACATCTAAATGTGCAGGAAGGTTGTAATCCTGCAGGGTATGCCATGGAGCAACAGGGAAGCTAATAAACCTTTGGTGCATCACTTTTACAAGATATCTATAGGCTGCCAGAGATGGCATCAGTCTTGAGAAGATGTATTTGAACTTCATCAGAATGGGCTTCATTCTTTGGACTAGACACGCTTAATTCATTTGAACAAATGATTTTGAGAAAAGAGAACTGACATTAGAGCTGAGTGAAAAATGTTGCTTATGGAATTAGTCAGCTTTCCCGTTGTTGGCACCAGACACCAGACGTACACCATTTATTTATTTATTTAACACAAGGTCTACAGGGTCTCACTACACAGATCGGACTTGTAGTGATCCTTGCTGTTTTTCAGTCTCCCAAGCACTTGGAATACAGGTGTATGCCACCAAGCCCAGTCTCAATCTCTGTCTCGACATGCCCCAGTTGGGGCCTGCCCAGAACGCTGAGGAGCAAACCTCCCCACCTCAGGCCCTGCATCTGCCCCAAAAGGCGCTTTAGTCTGCTGAGCTATTGGCCTTGGACATATAACAATATAAAGGAGAAAAGTTTATTTTGCTTTCTGGCAGCTTCTTTCTCTCTTGTACTCTGAGCAACTACTTTAAAGATAATAATACGCAATATAATAACCAATGTTTTAAAATTCTGTATCTTGTTTTTATTGTTTTTGTTGAAATTATGAATCATTGTGATTTTTTTCTCTTTAAAATAAAAAAAAAAGGTATCTTTTAGCTCATGGTTTCAATGTACTACACAGCTGGAAGGCTACAAGGCAGAAATGTCTTCATAGAAGGACGTGGGAGCAAAAGAGAAATGGAAGGGCCCAAGAAGAAGGTGTGTAAAGGCTCCCGGGGACCCAGCCCTTCCAACCACGCTGCACCCCGACATCACAGTCAGTGTTGCACTCTTGGATGGCTTAATTCCATGAAGAGTAGAGCGCTGCCATGATCCAATCACCTTTTAAAAGCAGCAACTCTCTGAGCACATGAAATTCAGTGGGAATTTTAGAATTAAACTAGAAGAGCTGTAAGTACACAAGTTAAATGAATATAAACTGCATTTGACTCTCATTCTATGGGGTTTATTAAGTCATTCTTCACTTATAGCTTGTGTTCCATATCAAATACAGATGGAATATGTTGTCTCAAACAGACGACTGCAGAAGGAGGACTTCAGGAGTACCAGGTTGCTAGCGGAGAGGATTGGCGGCACAGAGCCCCGCTGCCCAGGCTTCCTGGGGCGGCCGCAGCCCCATCACCCCAGGGCAGCAGGGCTTCCTACACATCAGCGTGAGGAGTGAGTGAGGCGGAGGAAGAGAGCAGAGTGGGACTGTTGGCGCTCACGGAGAACTTGCTGTGTCCAACAACCTACTCAGAGTTTAGCGAGGGCTTTTTCATTTGATCTTCTAGGCAACCACATAAGTCAGGTATTGGTTTTAGCATTTCTCTTTATAAAGGAGAAATTAAGAATTGCTGAGGTATACAATTTTAGCATCCTCAAATACATACTTTTAGAGTCAAATTCCATTTCATTTTTATTTCACATTTAAATGTGTTTGTCCTAAACATGTAGCATCTTTGTTTCAGATTTGGGAAAGTAGCCACAAGGAGAAATAGTGCCTATCCAAACATCATAAATGACGGACACGTTCTAGAGCTAAAAGTACTTTGTTTTAAGGCTGTGATAATGATGGCAGGCAAGGGCTATTTAAGAGTCCATGGCGTGCACATTTCTAACTAAATGAGGTTCTCAAATTTTCTAAAATCCTATTTAGTCCACATGCAAGGACATTCTTGTGTAAACAAGTTCTTCACTTAAATCCAAGCAATTATAAAGGATTAAATTCAACTGGTAGTAGTATTTACTTTACAAAGCTGAATCTTTTATGAGTAGAATAAAGGAAGGGTTTTTTTTTTTTTTTATCCCACCCCTGATTCTTACATCTTAGACTCTCCTAGACCCTTAATAAATGAAAAAGTATGTTAAATTCAGACTATTTTCTGTATCACCAGAGTAGCTCAAATGAAATTAGATTAAGCGAGAAGATAAGATTTCATATACTACGGCATTGCCCTGGTTTCAATTTTTCAATTTTAATATGACCCATTTTCACAGCTCCCTGGGGAATGGAGCAGACAACTTGTCACCACATAGGTTCGTATTTGGGGGAATTCCCTTGTCATGTTGGGGAGGGAGAGATCAACAGCCATGGGAACAGAGTAAATTCTCTAAATAAAACTTTTTGAAATTGTAAGGGTTAAAGCAATAATTTGAGTGCCTATGAGAAAAATGAAGACCCAGTGAATTCACTGCAACACTTCTAGGCAGAAAAGACAGGAGTCACGCCCCCTTGGCAGTCCATGTGGTGTTATTGCTGTGCCTACACAATAAAAAATGAAGTGTAGAAAGGGCATGGTAGTTCATGTTCCTCATCACACAAATAAAAAGCTGCTCTTTAAGAATTTTAACTAAAGTCCTGAAATGTGCTGTTTCTTACCCTAGAAGCAGGCAGTCCTTCTTGCGTCAGTCATCTCATAACTGTGATTTGATAAAGAGGGACAAAACACTTTAAGGGAGAATGCAGAAAGAAAGCTGAGGTGTGCAAGGATGCTATAAATGTTTCCCTGTAGACAAACAATGGAATATTTGAACCTATTCATTAACTTGTTCATTTAAAAATACTAACTTCCAATTTGATTTCTCTGTTTCAAGGTGCCTCTGAATCAACAGCACGGTACTGTTAGACACAGCGTCGCACTGGTGTACTAGTCAGAGCACAGCTTGTAGCCAGAGCCCAGGAACAGAATTTCACTTACAAAAATTGACCTTTGTAGTGCCTGCTTAGGCAGATGCAGTGGTTGGGGTTCGAAACCTGGCTTGCTGGCCTGCAGGGTGCGCTGAGACAGACTGAGACTGGGTGTGGTGGCAAGTGCCTGTGATCTCACCACTTGGGAGGCTGAAACAGGAGAATCACTAAGAATCTGCTCTATGTAGTGAGACTCTGTAGACTCTGTAGACCCTGTACTAAAATACCAAAAAAAAAAAAAAAGAAAGAAAGAAAAACTGATTTTCATGACAGCTCTTTTGGGAGGCAATATTATCCTATCCTGCATATTTTACTCCCACAGTCATTTAACATGTGCTTTTGAGATAACATAGAATAATCTAGGTGACGCAAGGATAAAAACATGGTGTGTGCCATCAGGGAGCACAGAGTTGATGAAAAGATAGTCAAGAAAATAGAAACGGTAGGCAGTGTGGTCAGTGGTGCCATGCTGTTATTGTGAAGACCCACAAGCAGATGCCAGGCCAGTCCAAAAGCTGATTTCTCATTACACAGATAACTGGGTCAATGAGGCTAAATAATTTCAAAAGTCAGCAATTATCCATTAGAAGAGATATTCCTTCTACAATGAGACCTAAATTTACCATTGTCTGAATAACATCAGATTGTTAGTGTGTGTGAAAATATCGGACACAATTAAAAAAATTTTTTTGAAGAAACTTGTTTTTTTTTTTAAAGACTTGGACATCTACTGAAGCTTCCCTAGGACTCACAATTGAATTGTTTATAAATTCAATTGTTGGTAACCAATTGAATTCATGTGAAAAGAACAATGATGTTATTTAAAATTTATAGTAGTAAGCCCTGATTAAATAAGAGCAAGGGTCTACAGACTGATTTTGTAAGCATTTTCCCAGCTCTGCCACTGAGTACTTGTGGCATTCTGAGAAAATTATTTAACTTGTCTGTGACTCAATGTCCTATTTTGTAGACTGGGTAAAATGCAGATGCTTGCTTACTAAGGCTGTGGTGAAAATTAAATTGGTGTATATATACATACATATACACAAATATACATGTAATAATACAGAGCTATAAGGATTACATACATATACCCCATGTATTTACCTATATACACATATAAATAAATATTTATAAATGTGAAAATATATATATATATATACACACACACATATGTGCTTAAAATAGTTTTTGCACATAGAAAATGCTATTATTATAGTTATATTTTATAGACAAGTATTGGGTACTACTATTCAGTAAATTGCATTTCTTTCTTTCTTCTTTTTCTTTCTTTCTTTCTTTCTTTCTTTCTTTCTTTCTTTCTTTCTTTCTTTCTTTTTTTCTTTCTTTCTTTCTCACTTTTTGGCACTGGGGACTGAACTCAGACTTTAAGCTTACCAGGGAGGTGCTTATGCCACTGAGCTATATCTACAGCCCACAATCCATTTCTTGAAAATTGCGTATTAATTTGCCCTAATGTGTTCAATGTAACAAATCTTTTATATGCATATTTGTTTAAATCTCTAAAAAATTTTGCTCATTTTGAAAATGACATCATTTTATATGGACATTATAAATGGAAAGAAGTATCATTATCATTATGGAAAAATCTTGTATTAATCATGGGAGTACTACCTTTCAGTAGAAATAAGGTCAGTCTGAGCAAATATGAGTCTTGATTTTTTGCCAAATAATGGAATTACTGAGAAATTTGTAATGCTTAAATGTAATTTAAGGAAGAGATTAATCCTAATCCTTGGTTTATCCTAACTAGAATCCTGTTTTTGATGGTAGGTTTAGCAGATGCATGAAAACATTTTAGGGATAGAAGAAAAGCATGCCAATCCTTTTAGAGTGCATTTCTGAGGGCTAGGTAAAATACAGCCCAACTTTCCTGTTAAGTTCATTTGCCTTCATGGGCAAATATGTCCAAAGCTTAAAACTTCATTTATTGTTGTGATGCTTCATTGAAGATTATACAATTCTATACATTTACTGAAAAATCATTAAATTTTACACTACAATCAAGCAAATTTTATAGCATATAAATTAAACTTTGATAAATTGTTTAGTCAATTGTTCAGGTTTATTATATATTATTATTGGTGTGATCAGTTCAAGAGCCTTACCCCATTATGTTAATCCAAGAGAAATCTCAATCATTTGGCTAAGAAGAGAACTTTTAAAAGTGCAAAGTGTTTTTAAGACAATGAAACTCCTTTACCTACCTCAAAATAATAGGGACTTTAAACATGTACAGATGTTAAAATCATCTGGGAGAATTTAGACACAAACACATTAAAGATTCTTTCATATCATCACTGACACCTGCAAGGTTTAATTAAGCTGAAAGTCACCAACTTCTGCTCAAAATGCTGACTGGTGGCTTGTTAATTAGTTGCTTTTTCATTGATTAGCAACTTATGCAATACTCTTGTTATAAAAGGCTGAGATGCTTGCCTTGTTTGGGGGCCCAATTAATAAGATATAGACTATTTAACAATTGCGTCCTTGTTTGATTTATGATGCAACGCTGAATATTTTATTGCTAACGCTAAACAGTGCTATGAAAAAACAATTTTTAGAGTAGGTCGAAACTGAGAGTCTAGAGCTTTCTTTAGTTTTTAGAAAAGCTTTGCTGAAATGAGCCGTTACTGCTTGTCACAAGGAATCAACTTCTCACAATTGTACTGTCAATAAATAAGTACTCATCAATTTTTAGTTATCCAAATTATACTTTAGAATCCTCTGTGGAATTAATTAAAATAATTGTGTGGTTATTTTTCTGCCTTTTTACATGCCCACAATTCTTAAATCTGCATCTCTGAAAGCGATCTCTTTCTGGAATCCCAGGCTGGCATAACAAATTGTCACTTGGAATCTCTATGAAGACAGCAAGCAAGCATTTGTGCTGTATCAGGAACCAGACAGAACCCGAAGGTAGGGATTATTCTCCCTACCATCTATTCCCAGATGCCTGCTTCCTACTTACCTCCGAAAATTATTCCTTCATGCACCTGAAGGTCAAGCCCAAAACTGAAAAGTGATCTCTTTTTCCTCATTTGCTTAATCATAAGATTTTTTTATATACCATCCTGAATCTGTCTGTCTGTCTGTTTGTCTGTCTTTCTGTCTATCTATCTATCTATCTATCTATCTATCTATCTATCTATCTATCTATCTATCTATCATTTATCTATCTTTGACAGTCTCCTTTGTGTTATGTTGGTCTTCCCACATTAACCTCTCAACCACTATCCTTTGGGCAAAAACCTAATCGTATTTCTACTTGCCCATGTAACACTCTCTCTATTTTTCATCTGGTCTGTGCCCTTGCTGCTTCTTCATATGGATCTTTCTAGTGGCTTCCCAGTACATTTGAAATCATATCAGTCTTTCCTGTGCTACAGAATCTCACATGCCATAGCCCTTATGCACTTTTCTGACTTTATCTTCCTATTTTCCACTTACTGCCTTTAGTGCCAGCTTATTCCCACCAAAAGCCTTTGTACCAGCTGTGCTCAGGGAATACTCTCTGAGAATGTACTTCCCTGGAGTTTGCATCCTACCTCCTTTTTTGGTAATTTTTAAAAATCACTTTGATTTTAGTCTTTACTCCATTTTCTCAGGGAGGTCTTCCCTGATCCTTTGATGCAGTTACCCACTGGCTTGCCATCATGCATTCTTTACTGTGTATTACTTCATCTGATTATTTTCCTTCTTCCACAATAGAATACAACTTTATGAGAGCAGGTCCTTTACCTGTTCTATGCAGAATGGATAGAACTGTGGCAAAGACCATGTAGATGAGACTCAGCACTCGCCACACCACTAGGTGTACATCTGGATACTATGAGTGTTGTTCATTCTACAAATAGAGGAAAGATACTCTCTTTACTCATTTTCTTTCTCAAGAAAATTCAAAGAAACACTTGGGTTTGGTTTAAACTTATATTGGCCAATATGGCTTTGTATTTACCCTTAGAAACAATGCCTGTATGACCAGCAGATAGATCAGTTTCTGTCTAGCACATATGATGCCCTGGGTTTGAGGTCCCACATTATAATAAATAAACAAAACAAATACATAAAAGAATGTTTATGACACAATCACAATTGGCAAGATAGTGACTTCAGTGTTGTCTTATGCATGAATTAGTGTAAAACTACAATCTTAAAACAAAAATCAGAGTTAAAATTAGCCCTGTGATAAGCTCTGATAGAGTTCATTCACTGTAATATAAATAGTTTTATGTAAACCATCTTTTAAGTTAATAGAAAAATACATGTGAAACACAAGTAGTTTTTTAGAGTACATTAGTGGCTGTAGTGGATGCCAACTGGCTGTCAGCTCGTTACTGAGCTTGTGCGGTGTTGGGTGTGGGAGGCCCACCTGGGGACTGTTGCCAGCAGCGTGAGAGGCAGAAGAGGGGGAGCTGTGGAGAGGCTGCTGGGGAGGCTCTTCATAGAAGCTGCTGGAGCTGTTGGAAGCTGCTGGTTCTCCTAAGTTATTTTGCTGGAGGACTTTGTCATGCTGGCTTTCTTGATGAATTTGGCTGTTCTTGTCAGAGGAGGAGCCAGGCCTTCCTTCTCTCTGGGAATAACTGTGGTTCATTTTGGGGAAGCTCTGGTCCTCATCTTGAGAATCACTTCCTGGCTCCAGAGGGAAAGACAGTACACTGTTCAGAAGGATGGCACACTGGCTTCCAGATGGGAACTCTGCTGTCCTCATTGCTGGAGGAGCTACGAGCCTCACTATTGCTGAGGGCGGCTGTGGTACTTTTGTGGGGAGCTCTGGTTCTTACCTTGCATGCTACTTCCTGGCTCCCATTCAGATCCCCTGTCTGTTAGCATGGATCTTCATTCTGCTGGCATAGACATTCAAGCTTTTACAACAGACCTTTGGGACTTGCCACTGCAGATCTGTAAAGTGGGCCTGCATGAGACACTGCTGTGGACTTTAGGCATCCACTTAGACTTGTGAGAGTCACTGTCAGAAGCTGTAGATCTCCAGTTGGAATCATGCAGAATATTAGGATGCAGGCCCTCAGCTGGATGCTTTTTTAAAATTTATCTTTAAAATGTACGTATACAAGTATTATGTATGTATGTATGTATTTGATAAAGGGTCTTGATACGCAGCTCAGAGTCATAGTGACCCTCCTGTCTTAGCTTTCCCAGAGCTGGGATTATAGGCATGAGTCACTACACCTGGTTTTAGGGTAGGGACTGTGCACCCAGGTTCTGGGGCTGGCACAACATGTGGTAGTGGGGATTGAACCCTGGTCTTTACACTTGCTAGGTAGGCACTTAGACCTCTGAGCTATCTCCCTAAATCCCTTCATCTGTATTCTTTGGTCTTTAGTGTGTGTCCAGATTTCCTGCATTCTTCATATATTATACTTTGGGGATTATACAATAATCTTATACAGGACAGGGCTGGCTAAATAGCTCAGTGGATTACAGTGCTTGCATGGGTCAGGGGTTCTATTCCTGGGCCTGCCCTGCTAGCTCTGCCCCCAGGGTGCACTGAGATAGAGATTGAGACTGGGCTTGGTGGCACCTATAATCCCAGGGAGCCTATAAACAGGAGGATCACTAGGAGTCCTAATAATGAGAGGTGACCTAAGAGAACCATCATGGTGTCATTTTATTTTCCAGGGATTAAATTTCTTAACCTGATACAATTTTTTTCCCAATAGAAAATGAAGAGGAATATGTTTGAGTACTCCTGGGAGAAAAGTATTATCAATAACAAATTGTATGAAAATTTAAAAAGAAATCTCTACAGGAGATAGAATCCCCATGTGAGCTTAAAACTATGGCAACCATGTTACAGAAATGAAGTTGCTAATCTCAGAATGACAGAGTAATCTCAGAATGACAGTGATAAAGGAAAATCTTAGAATGTGAATTGAAAGATATAATAGTGCAAGTATTGTCATAATACTTATATGGAAACAACTTTAATAAGAGAAGAGAGAAACTTATTTGTTCAGTTATTTTAACAAAATCAATGCAAATTTAAGAGCTTATTTCAGGCCAAATAATTTATATTATATACCTGAGAAAGCATTTCTCCTAAGATACCAACAGAAACACTGGGTTCACTTTTTTTTTTTTTTTTTTTTTGCAGGAAACATTACCATATTCTCATCAAAATACTGTGTAAATACTAACAGTGATGCTTTCTTGCTTGGGTGTAAGTTTATGACTTTTAAACATTCTGATAGTTATGTGAGGCACTTAATAAATGTTTCTCAGAAGAAATTAGACTACTAAAAATAAGGCAAAATGTTTATCAGAGTCTCCTCTCTACAGATGATTTTAGTTATAAAAATGTGCACATTTATATCATATTAAACCAGCCCCATCATGTAACATGTAGAAAATGTAAGGTTTTACAAGATGAGAAAGTGTCATCCATTTATATATGAGCTAGCACTTGACTCAGTAGAAGCACAACAGTTGTAGAAAAGGCGCAGACAGCAAGCATGCACACAGAATGAGCAAGGTCCTCCAAAGGGGACCCTAGACCTGGCAAGTGGAAGAATCTTTTTTTTTTTTTTAATTTATTTTTTATTTTATTGAAGTACAAATATCAATCGGACAGTTTCAAGACACCTTAACAAGACATATTCGATTAATTCATACATTGCAAACTGTTTTCATACTGTTTTGGTATCGTACAAGGTGCATACATGATATTATATTTACAGATATTATTTTAGCAGATGTCTCTTATCAGTAAATTAAGAGTGTAGCTGCTTACTTATCTTATTTTTTATACCTGAATTATATCAAAAATTCAATAATTATTATCCTAGTGGATGACCGTAGTACTAGAAGCCGACATAACATCCTGTCCAACCACCATTAGTGCAGATCTTGCCTCTCATAGGATTATGTAGAAGCACAGTGTTATCTATCCCAACTGTACTGTCTATACACACACAACATGATTTTTCTTTCTATACCCCTTCCTTTGTGAGAGGCAAGAAGAATCTTATAAGGAACACCTAAAGCTTAGCAAAGCAATTGCAAACTAGCCAGGGATTCCCAAATCTGGAAAACATGCCCTTAGAAAGGCACCCAAATGCAATTCCCTCATCCAGACAACAGCTAATCTACCAGGGATGCTCATGACAGACATTTTCTTTCAAGTAGAAGATGAAAATTTCACAACTAGAAGTAAGCAAGTTTCCGCAGTAATAAGTATAAAATGTAAGAGATTTCTCCAGAGTCCAGAAGACTGAAGCTGATTCTCTTTATTTGGCAAAAGCGTTCTTCCTAGAAGGAGGGATTATGAATGCAGAATACTCAATTCCCTATTAACATCTCAGGGGAAGAAAATTAAAGGATTTATTTTTTATATTTCCTTTTAAAATATGCTTAATGTTATTGCAAATGAATATTTTTATTAATTAAAAATTATATGCAAGCCATACATTATGGCATGTATCTGTAGTTCCAAGCACTTGGGAGGGCAAAACTGCTTGAAACTAGGAGTTTGAAATTAGCCTGGTTAATACAGTAAGACTCTTTCCCAAGGCAAAAATAGAAGATATATAGATATAGATTATATATACTAAATTACAGTAGAAATACCCTTAATCTTTCAAGGATTTTACTAAAGATATAGTTTCTTTTAGAAATTGAAAACACAACAAATGCATGTTTAATTTAGAATTTTTAATTAGTTTGAAAATTTTAGTTTTTATTAGTACATGCTTGCAGTACACAGTGATTGCATTCATCCTTGGGAGTTTAACATGTAGATGACACAGCCTAATTCTTTTCAAAGTAAGCTCTCAGAAGAAAGATAGGGGACCACCCCATAGATCACTGTTGAAGACTATCTTTATTTTATAAGCATGAAGAAGGATTTTAGTTTTTCAAATTCTGTGTCAAATCTGTCTCAGTCCATTAACAGTGATATAAAAAACATACTGGAAACTGATCTTACAAAGAACAGAAGTGTACCAATCACATTGGTGGAGGCTGTGAAGTCTAATGTCAAAGTGCCAGAGGATTCGCTGGGTGTGTGCTGGTGGTCAGTGTGGGCACCACGATGATGCCCACACCATGGTATTCTCACAGGGCAAAGGGCAGAAGGTACAAGGGAGAAGAGGACCTAAGAGTTCCTCAGTTCCCTGTGTGTGGCACGAATCCATTCCCAGGAGGTAATCATTTTCTAAAAGGCCCCACTTTTTAATGCCTCTGCAATGGGAATTAAATTTCAATATAAATTTTGGAGACACATTCAAATCATAGAAATATCTAGCAGCACATGAAACATTTGTATTTGATATCTAAGAAAGTCTAGTAAAAAAAAAAAATTCCCATAGACAGGCTTAGTGTAACTTGTTGAAAGTATCACAGACGGTTATCAACTCCTGTTGATGTCTGGCCACCTATAGGAGATGGATGAAAGAGAATGGCATACTTCTGGTGGTAAGCAAGAAAGAGCATGCACCTCTCTGAAGGAAATACTTGATGGATGAAATCTCTGCTAGAAGCTTCTCCTGTCTAGAGGAATCAGACAGTTGGTAGCACAATTTCCTTTTCTATTCATTCTACTCAAACAGGTCTTTTCAAGGAGAACAGGCTTGTTAATTCTCAATTTAACTGGTTCCTGTGAATGAGCTGAGGTGGCCAATAAAAGTTGTTTTCCTATGACTTGAATTCCTCCAGCTAATTCACAGCCCAAAGATATTGACTGAAAAGCTGCATCAAAATCTCAGGTGGTCATTAAAAAGGCTGAAACAAGGCCTCAAATTTTATACCATCAAGCTATTTCAGTTCATTGGCTGTGTATTATAATAAAGTCCTGCAATTGGACTTAAGAAGCAATAGAAACATTAAGCATCACATCTAAAAAGTGATTCACCTCGGTGTGCAGTGCTGGCCCCGCCCCACAGGGCCCACTGAGACAGAGTTGAGACTGGGTGTGTTGGCACTGTAATCTCAGAGCTTAGGAGACAGAGGAGAATCATTACAAGAATGATTTATGTTGTGAGACCCTGTAGACTCTGTGGACCCTGTACTAAACACATAAAAATGAAATAAAAATAAAATAAAAGTGATTCAGTGACACATCAAAGAACATTCTGTTATGTGCTAATTCATTACGGAACAAACTATCGTAGAAGTTGTATAGTTCCTTAATATTTTTAATTATTAAATATTTATAGCACACAAAAAGGTCATAATTATGGCACTCCAAGTATTCACACTGCAGGTTTAATAGAAAACATTGTATAGATTAGCTTGAGATATATCTCTCTTTCTTTAACATACTATTTAAAAGTTTCAGCCAGTCATCCACTAGGTCAATAATTGTCATCCACTAGGTCAATAATTATTGAATTTTTGATATAATTCAGGTATAAAAAAATAAGATAAGTAAGCAGCTACACTCTTAATTCACTGATAAGAGATATCTGCTAAAATAATGTCTGTAAATATAATATCATATATGGACCTTGTACGATACCAAAACGTTATGAAAACAGTTTGAAATGTATTAATTCATCGAATGTGTATGGTTAAGGTGTCTTGAAACTGTCTGATTGACATTTGTATTTCAATAAAATAAAAATAAATAAATAAATAAATTAATAAAATAAAAGTTTCAGCCAGTGCCCTTTCTCTTTTGGGCCTTCATTTTTCATGTTATCTGAAATTTGTATGTATCACATTTTTATGCTTTTATTAAGTAAGTATTTATGTATGTGTGCTTGTGTCTATATACTGCCATATGCTGCCTATTGATGCTCAAATCAATAATGATTTATATATATTATGGTAATCCTATAGAACTCTGATGGAGCTGAAAAATTCTTACCACTTGGTGACATTGCAGTCATTGCAATATTACAGTGAAGTTCCTTACCCACAAGCTTGTGGTGACGCTGGTGTAAAGAATCCTACTCTGCTGACAGCTAATATGAAAGCACCCACAAGTAGTTAACTACAGCTCATATCATTTGGAATTGATAACAAATGTCTATGTTACTGATTTATGCACTTACTATACCACACTTTTATCTTTATTTTATTTTTATTTATTTATTTTTTAATGTATTTGGTTGTTACAGGATTTAACTATGCAACTTGGACTGGTGGTGATCCCCCTGCTCTCGGCCTCACCATGCTGGGATTATAGGGGTGTGCCACCATGCCCAGACTCTAGCCCGCTCAGCCTGCCCTGGAGTGAGGCTACTGCCAGGATCAAACCTGAGTCTCTGCAATTACCTAAGGCACTTTAGTCCACTGAGCTGTCTCACTTTTATCTTTATTTTATAATGTACTTACTAGGAAAAAGTTATCTATAGAACAGCCCATGTAGGTCTTCTAGGAAGGGCTCTGGACCGTGGCAATTTTATCATAGGCAATGGGAGCTCCAGGGCAGCTGTGGTCTCTGAAGGCAGACAGGACATGGAGGTAGAAGGTCACTGCCTTTGATGATCCTCATCCAGTACAGGCCCAGACTAATGTGCATGCTTGCCTTAATATTTAACAAAAAAGTTCACAAAGTTAAAAAGATTTAAAAGTAAATGCTTGTAGATTCCAAACCCAAAAAAAAAAAAAAAAAAAAAAAAATCTTGCATAGCTGCCTGAACTTTAAGCAAAATCAAAAATGAAAAAGTTTACAAAGCAAAAAAGTTATAGTGAACTAAGTTTAATTTGTTAATGAAGGAAGAAAATGTTTCTGTCAATTTTTGCGTAGTCTAAGCGAATGATTTGAATATAATGAAGTCCTAGGAAGTTTTATGTCTTGCAAGCTCTGTGCTTAGTAAGTCCACATTCATTAGTGCTTAATAAGCCCACCTTTTATCTTTTAAACTATGCTTTTATCTATACCCATTCCATGCTTACTTACACTTGGATATACTCACCATTGTCTTACAACTGCCTGTACTATACCGTACATCAAGATACTGTACAGGAGTGAGGTCTAGGACATGCACTGTACCACGGGTACCAGGTGTGCAGGAGGTTACATTCTGTAGGTTTATGTAAGTACACTCTATGATGTCTGTAAAGTGAAGCAATCACCTAGTGGATTTATCACAATGTATTCCTTTTATTATAATATGACTTCCAGTACTTTTAAAATAAAAAGAGCATTACATTTTTATAGCTCTTTCAAATTTTCTATTATTCCCTTAATACTACATATTTTAATTATTCTCACTGATGAATATAAACTCAGTTCATTTATTTTATTATACTGTATTCCATAATACAAATAAAGAGATGGCTTATTTGTTCTCCTTTTAATGGGGAGTTATATTGCTTCTATCAGATTGCTATTACATTTGTTGATCTGGTGTGCCTTTTCAGGCACATCCTTTTCTAGGCCGTATATCTGTAATTAACACTTGTGAATTGTAAGTAGCTTATATTCAACTTCATTGGAATGTCAAAAGTTCTACAGTGCAAAAGTACAATTTCTCGCCTTTTCCACACTCATGTAACAGTCTCCAGTTAAAACAGATATAGTTTAAGCCAAATTCTGAAAGGAAAAGGTCTTGTAAGCATGTGCTAGCAACAAAGTTCGTATAATTTATCTAACAAGAGAGGCAGTGAATAACAGGTGAGAAACTAAACTGTTTTGAGTACCTGGAGAGAAGAGATTGTGAAGGTGAAGTTCAAGGCCATCACCGCCAGGAGCCGAGGGAGAAAGAAAACAGCTCACATCTTTAGGTTCCTTATTCTAATAAGGATTTGATGTTGTTCAGTTTATTACTTTTAAGCAATGGTAATAACCAGGAAGAGGTAGAGGAAAAGGTCACGCCTTACTTACTGTTATCCATTTCAGTGATAAGTGTCTATTAGATCTTCAGAAAATACATCATGCAAATGACATGTACTATATGTGTTTCAAGATACAGAGCTTAATGGGGGACATCAAAATTATTTTGGAAGCTTTTCTACGGTGCATCTTTTTCCAAAGAATGTTGAGGAAAAAGCATTGGTGGGAACATCAATAGGTAAATATTTATTTTTATTTTAAAATGAATACTAATGGCAACTAGTTCTGTAAAGTTAAGAAAGGACAAGGAAAAATTAAGATTTACTGAAAGGAAGAGTTAATGTTTAATTGCTTGGCCAATCTTGCATGCCTATATCTGATAATCTAAGCAACTAATTTAATGAAAATAGTATGTCATAGAACAATCATTGTTAATTTTCTAGTATTGTTTTGAAATTCTGTACATTTTTTTACTGTTTTATGTTGCTCTGTAATTGTCTTTGTTCTTATTTTTGTTTTTTCTTCTCCAAAATAAAAAAAGAAAGGTAAAATTAGTCATAACACAATAATCTCCTAAGTAGATTTATTAAGGGTTGCTTAAACCATACAAATTAATAGGATTAATAAAGTAACAATCAGCACAGATAAGTTCACAACTGCCATCTGTATAGAGAAAAAAAAATCCCAAAACAACTTTGCTTGCATGCCCAAAGTACAAAAACACTCAAAAGAGAGTCACAAGATATCAAGTCACAGAAATGTACAATATTAAAATAAAATACTAGAATAAGGGAGCTCAGATGCAGTAAGGATTTATACCAAATTACATAGCATGGTTGTTATTAGTACTATCTTGCTGGACATACATCAGGACTCTACATTCTTAGTCACAAATCATGGGACTTATTCTAGAACATGAAATGTGAAAAAACATACATAACTTCTACATGAAGTATAAAGTGCCTGTGTGCTTAGCCTTGTTTTCTTTTCTGCTTGTATTCTTGAATCCCATTTTAAGAGGAAGCTATGTTCAACCCAGGTCTCTTGATGATCCGTAAGCAGAGATATTTGATTGCATCACTTGGCTGATATAGTATAAATAAAACAAAGACGCAGTGCTGTGCTTCTGAAATGTTAGAGTGGGTTTTTATTGTAAGACAATTAGGCCATGTATCCTGACTGACACCAAGTAATTACGTGGAAGAGTTGGAACACAAATCTACATTTCTTTTCCATCACACTAAGACTAAGCTGCCCTGTGACAGCAGACAAAATTTTTTTACAGAAAAAATATATGAGACTTTCATGGAGTAATTTTTATAGCACTGTAGCTCTCTATGCACTTCATTTTCTTTACAGAGGTAGGTAATAAGGTAAAAAAAATCTTTAAGCCATATGACACAAAATATAAGTCATTAATCAAAAGTTCCTCAACCTGATATTTAGAAACTACTATCTCTTCTTCTTCTTATAAGCTCAGCCTTTTTATTTACCTAATCCAATTTATTCAGGCACTCAAATCACCAGAGCACTAGAATTATTTTCTGTAGGATTTTGTGTCTTCAGAGCAAAGATTTGATTATCTGCTTCCCTCACCACAGAAAAATCTCCATAAACTAGTACTTGGATAATGTTGTAAGAGTCTGACAACTTGTAATGACTTTCCTGCACTGGAAGATACTAAAGTACTTTCTAAAAATTTAATTTCATGATGTATACTTGCAATATTGAAACAAACACTGCATTTCAAGTTTCATCATTCTATGTTTGGTATATGGGGAAAAATCATACTACTTAATGAGCCCCAAATATTATCTTTCTCTCATCACATGGAGACACTTTTGTACCAACATCTTTGTTTCTTCTAACAGAAGAGAATTCCCTGACAATTATTTTTTGGCAGAAAACTGAGAGGCACAGTTTCATGTGCATTAAGCTACCTGAATTTCCCCAGGAGTTAAACTTGTAAGTAGCTTATTCAATTGCCTTAATGTGTCAGGAAACATTACATCTGTTTAGTGTTTAACTTTCCCTATAAAGCTCTTTCACTTAGCAAATGTACTTGCTACGGCAGGTAACCAGCGCTGTAGTTCTCTTAGCTTCATGTAATCTTAGCATGAAACAGCATGATCCTTGGGTTGTCTATGCTATCTTTTTAAAACTGTTCCGTAAAATAAAATAGGTTTGGGGGTAAAATCTCAAAATGAAGCTTCTGAATTGTTATCCCCTGAGAAAAAGATCACTCCCCCAATCTCAATAGAGGTGTTATTTTGGGCTTCAGCTAGTAACACACTCAAGCGTCAGGCAGTGAAGAAAGTCACCCAATTCATGCCCAATGCTTTTTACTTCATTTAATTTCTGCAGGGACTTAATCTTTGCTAGGGAAAAGACCAAAGCACATTTTCTAAAGCAATATGACTAATGGTGATGTAACTTCCTCAAAGGAATGTTTTTTTTTCACTGTTGCTCCAATGATACTCTAGCATTACGAACTTTTAACCAAGTGTAATAAATGTCACACATCATTCTGCAAAACATCCAGACAATGATCCAAACAAGGCTAAAAGTAGTTTAGATGGCTGTCTAGGTGCATTACGACCTTGGAAAATAACACTACTTGTGAAGGCAATTATTCACCATCATTTTGTGATTCCAAGGCAGGTTTAAGTTAAACAGCTAAAAATAACACAGAAAAAGTGACCAGAATAAAGGTCCAGAGTTAGGACCTCTGAAAATAAATCTTAGGATTTAGTGATACCACTACCACGTTGTGGTTAGTAGGTCAGATGTTGAATTCAGACATCCTAGGGTTGAATTTTTGTCCATTGGTTAACATCTGTGTGATCCTGAGAAATCATTGAAGCCAAATAATAACAAATTAATTCTAGTGAGGCTTCAGGGATAAAAGAATCCTTCTACCTTGTTGGCTGGAATGTAAACTCATAAAACCAATATAAACATTAGTATTCCTAGTCCTTAAAAAGCTAATAATATGAATTGTGTTTGACCCAACTATTCCCTCTCCAGGACTCTTCCTACAATAGTTAAAGTCACCATATTACAATGATACAGTCATCCCATGTTTATAGAAACACAATTTATAATAGTTAAATCTTGGAAATAGTCAATGTGTCCATCAATGGATGAATGCATCAAGAGAAATGTGACATTCACACACAGTAGAATGCTACTGTGCCATGAAGAGGGACACAAATGAGGCATTTGTAGGCAAATAATGGATGTATCTCAAGGCCACAGTGTGAAGGGAACTAAGTCAGATGCAGAAGGTTAAATATCAGATTATTTTCTGTTGTATAAGGAGACAAAAATATAAATACAGAGCAAAAGAAAGGATAAATAATAGGAACTAGGAAGGTGAATATGAGGTGGAAGGGGGAGGAAAGAAGGTAAAGGGATTGTGAAAAAGAAGACAATGAAGTGGAGATTTTTCAGATGGGAAGGGCATGGCAGCTGGAGGGAGCAGGAAGGGAGGGGAGCGGAGGAGGACGGAAGGAAATCTGTGAGTGCGGCGCAGGCTGCCCGTGCTCAGTGCAGTCCTTGGTGCTCAAACCCGCACCAGGAGAAAATACATTCATAAAAAAGAGCAAAGAAGTGGTTTTTAAACTTATGAAAAAAAAATTGTGTCCCACTTGAAAATGTCCTTTAAACAGGAAAATGTATTACTATTACTAACAGCTTGAGGACATTTGTTCAGCTGCAAAATAAAGAGACTTGCTCTCTATTTCCCCATTCTTGGATGTATGTCAGGGTAGCATGTCTACAGGTGCCATGTCTCTCTTTGCACAGAGAGATACATGAGCTGGTTGAGCAGATTTGTAGGGCCTTCCCCTGCTACAGCTGTTAGAATTTAACTCCTTCAATTCCTAACTTCACTGAATTTCTATTAAAGCTCTATAAGTATTCCTTATATTTTTGAGTTATAGGATACAATTTTTTACACATAAAGTCCGGGAAAATGTTGCCTTTATTGCAGTTCAAACAGCATATTAAATGCAGCTGTATGTGTGTGTGTGTGTGTGTGTGTGTGTGCACGCATGTGTGTGTACATTCTCTGAATTCAATTCTACATAGACGCATCAAAGGGAAATTGATTGCTGAAAATTTCATTTGTTGACAATTAGAATACTGAGAGGCAAATATAATCTGCCTTGATTTTCCTCCTATCTTCTTAAAGCATTTTCTCCCTAAAAAGAAGCCGGGGACTTCCTGAACAAGGGCAGGATGATGCAGAGCATGCGACTGTACTTGCTTGTATCACTGCAGAACATAGAGTGCAGAATTGGGCCCCTAGCTTTGCCAGCTGGGCTCAGCAATAGGACTAACAAGGTTGTTTGGTGACACAGCAAGTAAAAATTAAAATTGGAGAAATGGTCATGTTTGATACTGGGAATCACTAAAGAAAGCCAGAAACGAGGCAATAAGATGCTGCCAGGCTTGAAACACCTGCTGAATTCAGAGTATTCTGTAACCCCAAAACAGCTTGGAAAAGGAAGGCTGTAAAAGAGAACTACAAAAATCAATTCTAGAGGAAACCAAAGCATGAATAAAAATTTCAGTGGCTGCCTGGTTAGAATCTGATGGATGCAAAATGCTCATTAAATAGGGGAACAGGGAGAGAGAAAAAAAAATCAGCAAGTGCAGTGCGTTTTCCCCTTTTGTTCAAGTGTGCTTACTTTTCTAAGCACTTTCCTTAAGCCTTCAAATCACAGGGATTAAATGGCAACCAAGACAGAATGCCCTGAAGCGCGGGTGCATGAGTCATCTGCCTACACCTCTGGAGTGACAAAGCCCAACTTTCCTATTCATGGCCCCTGGATAGATGTGCATCCTTACATCGGCAGATGGTTCAGTTTAAGCCTGTGCTCCTCTGACTTGGCTCTTTCCTGGTACACAGCACAACTTCTCAGATGCTGTCTTTCATGCCAACAGGCTGCTGATTCTATTTTACACCTTTTCTAGGGAACAGCTGGGGTGCAGTCACCAGACTTGTCACGCTGCTAGAACTCCGAGCTGAACTTTACTGAGATTATGACTCATAAGCTCTGTGTCAGGACAAAAAGGTCTTAGCATTTTTGTTAAATTTCTTCAAAACTGCCTGATTTATGTGCTACCTAGCCAAGACCCTTTAAATCCCCTAAAACATCTTACGAGGTATTATGTTGAACCTTGAAGGCACATTAAAAATTAAAAGGAGGTACTGTCCCATCCTTTTCAATCCAATGTTTAGACTTTATCACATTTCTCACAAAGTGCAGGGAAGTCTCTGAAACACTCGTTGTGGAACTGGTAAAGAAGAGACATAGAAGACTAGCAGTTGCTGCAAAAGAACACAGGCTGCCTTCTAAATGCCCTGGAAAGGACTTTGGCTGCTGAGGTGACGTGCCAAAGCACTTGTGGGCCAAGTGTGGGCGATCTGGTTCGCCACTGCTTCTGTACTGTGAAGCTCAGAACAGTTTGTTCAGTATAGTCTCTAAGAAAGGAGTTTTGAGTTTACATATCCTATTTGTAGAAAACAAAGGAACTCAAATAAGAAAGTATAATCAAGGATGTTGTACTGAGCATGGAACTGGTACCTGTGCATGATACTGGAAGGGTTACAGTTGATAACCAGATTAAGTAGTGAATTTTCTAGATGTGATAAAGTCTAAACATTGGATTGAAAATGATGGGACAGTACCTCCTTTTAATTTTTAATGTGCCTTCAAGGTTCAACATAATACCTCATAAGATGTTTTAGGGGATTTAAAGGGTCTTGGCTAGGTGGCACATAAATCAGGCAGTTTTGAAGAAATTTAACAAAAATGCACATACTACAGGTAACTCTTTAAGCACACCCAGCACACAGCATTTATTATATTTAAAATTTAACTTTCAAGGTGGCCTTACAATGTCTACAGCACTGAGCAGTGACAAGAATCACAGATTTTAGAAGGCAAATTGCATAGATACAAACCCTTCTAACAGAAAAACCATGGCAAATTATTGAATGTGTCTAATAATTAAGCTGAACAGTAGACAGCACAGAGAACAGGAATGGTCTATAGTTTAAATGACTAATAAATCTCTGTGTGACATAAACGTAATTATAATCTATATCTATATCTGTAGTATTTATAGATAGACAGACAGACATTTAACAAATATCACAGTTAACATAAGTTATGGCTTGTGTCTAGATATCTTTCCAAAGCTTCATGGACCTTTTTTTTCTCAGTACCAAGGATTAAACACTGGACCTTGCACTAAGCTATTTCCCCGGCCCATCTCATGGACTTTAAATGGGGTTTTTTCAGAGGTAGCTGAGTCTACAATTTATGACTGACTCATAGTACAATGCTGGGATTAAGGATGTGAGTATTACACCCACTGTAGGGCAAGCAGCCTGCACACACTATAAGGGACAGAGAGAGGGTGGTCTGTATCTGTTTTTTCCATGGTTACTTTTGCTGTCTTTCTCCACCATAAACTATTGACCCTCTGCCATGTGCCACATGCCATTGTGGCTTGGACCCAGTCGATTTTGGACTGAAACAGCCGTGGGATGTGAGTTAAACAACATTTTTCTCCATTAACTTTGGGTGTCAAGTATTTTGTCCCAGCAATGAGAGAAAACTAACTAAGTCTAGATCTTCCAAGTCCCTCAAGGTTTCATATGTAGAAGCCGGGTCTTCAGTGCAATAATATTCAAAAGTGTGGCCCTTGGTAAAAGATTGGACTGCAAGGTCTCTGACCATCAATAACAGTTCAGTGTCGTTATTGTGAGGTAGTGGAAAGATTATAGGAAGGACCTAGCTTGAAGAAGTAGGTCACAGGGCTGCCCAGAAGTGTATTTGCTGCTTCTGGGCCCTTCCGTACTCTCCCTCTGCTTCCTGGTAACATAAGGGGAACAATTTCCTCTGCCACATCTTCTCCATCATGCATCTCCAGGGCATGACAGGCCCAGAAACAATAGAGCCAAGAAACACTGGACAGAAGCCTCTGATACCACAGGCCAAAGGAAATATTCCCTCCCCTGTCTCATCACAGTGATGGACAGCTCACTAACAAGTGATTGCTGTTACTATTGCTCAGCTTCAGACCATGTTGGTAGCATTAATGTCTTTAAAAGGAATCTGGAGGACAACTAAAGCCTGTCTGGTTTGTAAATATTAAATAAGTATGCTCAATGCACAAACTATAATTTGATTAAAAATAAATTTGTATGTAAATTAATATTTGTAAGACTTATATTTAATTCAGTACGCTCTCCCACCTACCTTTATCCAAAGATAAATGGCTATCAAGATCAATTATAAGCTCTATTTTTAACATTTAATCTTATCTACAAACAACAGGATCCTTAAAAATAATAGGGGCCTATGTGTTCATGTATTAATTTTCATCATGACTTCATATAAAGGCACAAGCCACAGTGCTACTTTTTTTTTTTAGTCACGAAGTTTAGACTTTGAGCATGATGTCATCTTATAAGCTCCTAGAAGAAAAAAACAATGACAGCTTCGTTTATTTTCCCAGTAGTAGTGCAGTGCCACCCAAATATGACAGATGATGATAAATAACTCTTATGGTGATTACAGTGACTCTTCCACTAAATGATGAGACTGTTTCTAACAGGAGACCAGCTCTGAGAAAATGTTATACAGACCTGTCTGATTAGGGAACATGCCAACTCTCTGCTGTAGTTTGAATAAATAGTACTAATCCCAGGAACATTCTGTGACATGGGCATGACAATTATGATGGGGTCTTCCTGGTCTTGCCCAGCAGGAGGCGCTGCACCTCTGATCAGCTTGTCATGCAAAGTTCTGTTCCTTTATACAAAGGGGTAGAGCGGTGTCTCCTAGGACATGGGGTTGCCACCTGCTGGGAGCCAGTGTTCCAAAACACCTATATATGGCTTGCCAGGGACCAAGCAGTCTGCTTATCCTTCACCAACATGGTAGACTACTGGAAAGATGGAATACAGCCCATCTGGGATGGAATCCCATTTGGCAGGAATACAGCCCCACCCACACTTTAGGCTCATGGCACCTGCACCTGCCACACTCATAAGTGTAAAGTATTATGGGACATCTAGCTTCTTTTCTCTTTGTTAGGTCGTGGCCTATGCAAGTGTCTCACTAATGCCTGTTTTCTACTCCATGATTTGTGACATTATGAAATATTTCCTGAAATCTATGGTATATATATATATATATATATATATATATATATATATATATATATATATATATATAATTTAACTAGATAGGAACTATGAGCATTACTATCTTTAAAATGCCAAAAGAAACCATATTATCATTTAATATATTGACATTTGATGTAACAAAGAATGCATTATAAATACTTTGTAAATTGCATTATATCGGCTAATAGAATAGTTAGAAGCAAATAATAAAACTATGCAGTAAATCATTAAGACATTCAAAGAGAGTTCAGTGTCACTATGAAGGGGTGAATTACTCCCGCCAATGCATAGCTGAGACCATATCTGGGGTTCCATATCACCTAGCTGAAGACTGGTTGCATAGAGGGATATTGGTTAATAGGGAATGAAATCTTACTAAATAATATGATAAATACTACATCTATAAAAAGACTATGACTTCTAATTATAATCAGAACTAGGTGCTTCTACCTACAGACTGGAATCAGAAAATGTATGTGAAAAATGTACCACATTTATCTTTAAAATGAATACAATCATTACTCTAAATGTAAAACAAACAATTATATATAATCACAAATATGTACACAGGTTTGTGCATATTTGATGTACACATACACACACATACACATACAACTTGTTATGAAAAATCTCTCCAAGATTCATCGTATTATATATTGGTCAACCAGATTTTCCTGAGATAATAATCCTTTATGAGAATAACTTTTTTCAAAAGTAGGTACACTATTGTTTTTATGGAATTTATGTGGGAACTTTATCTGTCAAAATGACCTTGTGGGATCTTATTCATTAATGTTTCAAGTTGTCAAAACAAAACAGTATTTTAGGAGCTCTATTCAACATTATTCCCAAAACATAATGCTTTCACATAAAAAGACAGAACAAGAGCCAAAACCTATGAAAGTAGAATGATACAGTATGTTAGAAAATTATTCTACCTGTATATTTTTATCTTAAGAATATGTCAACAGGTTTTCAAGCAGACCAAGTTGCATACTATTCCCAGAAAAGTCTTCAGAATACTACCTTTGTGAAGTACATAAACACTAAGACTATCAGAAAACATCTATGCAAGCAAAATTAATGCATTCCTTGCAAGGCTGCAGTATTTACTAAAATATCTGAGTGCATGTAACTGCAAATATGAATTGCTGAAAACGACTGGAACATCACAGGAAATAATATGAATACATGCGACTTCTTCATGACAGATTTCAGTGATGATATGGCCTCTAATTCAGTACATGTTTTTTTTATTTAGTAGAGTGTCTACAGGGTGTCACTAATACATCGGACTACTATGGATCCTCCTGTTTCCAGCCTCCCAAACACTGGGATTACGAGCTTGTGCCACCACACCCAGTCTCAATCATCATCTCAGTGCGCTGTGGGGGCGGGGCCAGATTGGCAAATTCTCTACTTCTATTCTCCATCATATGAATAGTTGTGTAGGAAACACATCTGCTATCACACTGAACTACTTTTATTAGTCAATCCACAAGGATATGAAACAAGTCTGTCAACCCAGATGTTCCCTTTCCTAAAAGATTTTTCAACATATCTTGTTCTGGAATGTGGCAATAAAATCATATGGGTGCTACACCAGCACGTCCAAAGTGCAAGCTACAGTATTCATGTCTGTCCAAAAGACCCAATTTAAACACTAACATCTAACAAAAATCTGTCATTGCATGGACTCAGAATCAATTGCTGTCCCCATCACTTAGAAGTTACAAACCTAGGAATAAATTTTAATTTCATCACTCCTAAGTAGAATTACCATGAGCAACTTTTACCTAAATATCAGCTTTCTCATCTCTTAACAGAGATGATCTCAAAGTGTCTACTTGCCAGGTTGTGAAGATTAATATAATATAAATAGATTCATTAAGTATGGGCCTTGTCATATAGTGTTACAAGATGAATATAATAGTGATTACTGCTGTTGAATACTTCAATTCATCTGGTCTTTCAGTGTTATGACACTCACTAATCAATCAACATTTTCTTTGCTATTGGTCAGTGAACAACCACTACAACATAAAAAAATCACAGAGCTGGGAAATTACATTGTACTTAGTACATAAATTAATAATTTTTACATTGAGAAAATGTACAGAATAAACATGCTCTTTTTCATAAGACAGCATATTAAAATTATTCAGGTAAATATATAATGTGAGCTAAAGATTGCTGAATTGACACTATATAAAATATAAAATTGAATTAGGAATGATAAAGAAATGAAATCTAACAACAGCCCACTCACATTCAGACTTCCCATACAAATAGCATTTTGCAGTGTTGTTACCTGATTACAACTCCTCCATAAAATAGACAAAACAATGAAAAATACAAAAATAAAAGTACGCAAAGCTCCTCTTTCTTGAATAGCAAAAGTATGACTTAATATCTCTGAGAATGTCTAAGGTTATGAAAATTATTAAAATAAAATTTCTTTGCTATTGAGCCATAAACAGAATGCACCAGAGAAAAGTTAATCCAGCCCTCTTTTTAGTTTTAAAGAAGCTGCTATTCCCATGTTGAATTTATTTTTCTAACTTTTCTTACAAATTAAAAGTTACATAAATCATGCAGAGATGGTAAAGTGGAGGTAGGGTAACCTGCACATGCCCGTTCATCTATCTCTATCTTACTAAACAGCTTGAGGCCAATTCAGCACCACAGTCAGCGCTTGGCTGAAAGCCTACAGCAACTGATTGTCCATCTCACTGAAAGAATCATTAGACCATAGTACTAAAAGCCGACATAATATCCTGTCCAACCACCATTAGTGCAGATCTTGCCTCTCATAGAATTATGTAGAAGCACAGCATTATCTATCCCAACTGTAGTGTCTATACACATACATCATGGTTTTTTCTTTCTACAACCCTTCCTTTGTTTACACCTGTCAAAAGTGGGCACCCCATTGACATTCAACTAACTTAGGTGCTTGAACTCGACACCACAATCCAACACAGTCCAGCATTCTGCAACCAGAGTGAGTTATTCAAAGAAATTGTCGGCCATATCCATTTACAGCTCAACGTAAACAGCTACACTTTCTTAATATCATGTATGCACCTTTTATGATACCAAAATATTATAAAAACAATTTGCAATGTATTAATTTATCAAATCCATCTTGTCAAGTTATCTTAAAACTATCTCATTGATATTTGTACTTCAATAAAACAAAAATTAAAAAAAATAAAATAAAAAGAATCATTAGAGCAATATATCTGGCATCCAACATTCACTTTGTCCAATCCTTCACATGACAGCTACATTGGATTGTGTGTGTGTGTGTGTGTATGTGTGAGTGTGTGTGTGTATTTACACCTTAGAAATATACACCTCTTAGCACAGTTTCACAAGGCTTTTTTTTTTTTTTCTTTTTTGACGTCTGGGATTGAATTCAGGCCCTTGTGCTTGCCAGGGAAGCACTTATTCCACTGAGCCATCTCCCCAGCCTCACGGAGCTCTTTCTTAAGTGGCCACAAACTTAACATTCCTTGAATGCTGCTGCCGCAGCACCACCTCTTAAAAATTTTCCTGATACTCCTAGCTTTCTTCAAATTCCCAGACCACTCGATCTTAGCTCATAATGGCCCCTGTCAGCAGATAATACAGCTAGTTGCTCACTTATCCCAAACATGTACTGAATATCTGCAGGATCCCTAGCAACGTGGCCATGGAGAAGAGGGAAGGAGCTCTACACACTTCATTTTCATATAGAATTCAGTCTAGAAGGCAAGACCCCTGAATAAATAATTACAAACTGAGATAAAGGAATTAGCATTTATGCATTACAATAAATATTGTGATGCTCTAGGTAGTTATTATTATTATTATTATTATTATATTATTATTATTTTTTTTGGCAAACTAGGGATTGAACTCAGGCCCTTGTGCTTGCCACGGAAGCACTTATTCCCCAGCCCTGGTAGTGTGTTTTTAATTTATAATGTAATAAAAATGTTCTCAATTTTTTTTTGTGGTACCAGGGATTGAACTCAGGACCTTGTGCTTGCCAGGCAAGCACTTATTCTACTGAGCTATCTTTCCATCCCCATCAAATTTATTTTTAAAATCAATAGATAAATGTGTTATAATTATTAGATACAGCATGGTGGTTTGCAATATAAATACATTTTGACATAGTTAAGTTGAAAAAATAATAATACACACATTACCTTGCATAGTTATTTCTGTGGTAAGAACACATAATATCTACTCTTCTAACATGCTTTCATGAATATAACATATCATTATTAATCACAGTTACCATGCTGTGATTACTAAAGGTCAAAGTGCTTTGGGGCCTTAGGATTGAGTAGGAGGCTCCTTTTGAAGGAAGATATGGAACCAGAGAGATAGCTCAGCAGCAAAAGTGCCTGCCTGACAAGCACAAGGTCCTGACCTCTATCCTTGGTACCACAGAAACAAAACAAACAAACAAACAAAAAATGGTATCATAATGAAGGTGATATGCTCACTACTCTAATCCTGGTAATGATTTCACAGTTATATATGTCAATTCCAGTATCCTCATATTCCCTTTAATTTGTCCATATAACTGCATGCTAATTATATTTAACAACATCTCTTTTTGAAAAGAAGGCAATGGCAGAGTGATGACTTAGTATTGTTAGATCAGTTTTATCTGATGAGAGGAGGTTAAGTAGAAATCTAAGGGGTGAAGCCAGCCCTTAGGTTAATAGAAATCTAAAGAGGACAGGGAATGACAATTGAAGACAGAGTAAATATATGTTGGAAGGCAGTAAGGAACAGACTGGTATGTATTAATAATGGAGAGCAGATTAAAATTTCCAGGAAGCTAAGGACAGGTTTTAATGAGATAAGGTTAGGGAAGAAGGGGAGAACTAAATAGTGTAGAATATGTGTGAGCCATGACAATGCATCTGAATTTTACTTTATGTGTAATAATAAGTCATTCAAAGATGTATTCACAATTAGAGGCCAAGGTGGTTTGGGGTCTTGTATGTATGTGACAGGTTTATGTTTTCAGTGATCATCTGGGCTACTATATGAAGACTTGAATATAAGTGAGGAGTGGAGGAAAACCAATCGTGAGAGCAACAGTCAGGATAAAAAGTCTAAAATATAATGAATTCAAAGGGCAAAGAAAAGATAGGTAACAGGAACTCTGAGTCAAATCTTCTGCAGACTTGGAGGGGACCAAAAGATGGAGGTGTGGTGGGGGGAGCGGAAGCAAAATGACTTAAGATGTTTTATACATGTCTACCAACTCTCCTGGATAAATATAACCATTACACATTGCAAACATGCACTAAAAATAAATTTTTTGAACTGTTAATGCTCCCCAGATGGAATCAAAGGACAGGATGAAGGTTCAATTGCAGTGATTTTAAATTATGTCCACAATTTTTGACTTGCCCCTTTCTGAAAGATGGAATTTAATTGTCTTCCTCTTAGTGTATGCAGAATACAGTGACTTGCTTATAACAAATGACATGCTAAAATAATGTTAAAATTAAACTATGTTTGCTCTGGGGAAAGCCTGGGATTATGTCACAAAGCCAAGTGGCCTTGTGTGGTGGGCTTTTATCAAGAGCCGACATGGATGAGCTGGCTTCGTGTGGGGCTGAGCCACCTGGAAGGTGAATGTCCTGTCTGATGCAAGCTTTCAGTAGCTGTAGCTCCAAGTGACATCCAACTTCTAGTCCCTCAGAGGGGCCTGAGTCAGAACGACCTACAGAAAATATTGCCAAATTCTTTACCTACAAAATGTGCATGAGATAAACCATCCACATTACTGTCATGTGTAGAAAAGAATTTTAAAAAAAAAAAACAAGTTTTGAGAATGCTCCCACATGTATCCTATTCTTCTAATGCCTCCATGAATCAAATATTAGCGCACACTTGAATAGTAGTTCATGGGAATAGGAATAGATTGCCAAAAACAGAAAAAAAATCATCATTTGCAGATCAGTGAACAAAAAGGAAGTTTAAACAATGCTAAAAATAAGACATGAAGCCAAGGAAGTTCATATATCCTGAGTTTAAGAGTCACCTGGGCTCCCTAAGACTTTGAGAACAGTTTCCATGTTAAATCTCACACTACTACTGCCACAAGGGTTCAGCACTCTGTCAAAATGATATGGGTTAAAGGGCCTCCAGTCATAAGCAAATTATAGAGCAAGCTGTCCCCTGGTCCAGGGATTCAGTCCAGAATTTATATTTAGCAGTTTAAGTCACTCATGTTATTCTAGAGGAGAAAAAGGAACATGATGGTGGGGTACAATTCTATTCCTCAGGAAATATTTGAGAAGCATTAAATCATATTGTGTAGTGAACAATAATTTTACATGTCTTAGCCCCAAAGTGACTTATGAAAAATGTACTTAGCAGGTAAAAAATAACCTCTACATACATGAAAAACTGATTACATGCTAGAATATGATTCACCTGAATCGTTATTGCCAGAGTGCATCTAATATCTTGTGTTGGGCATTACAGCATCCACTTCTAGGGCTGGAAGATGCATCTACTGTACATCAGCTTTCCCAAAAAGAAGGCAAGTGAGACAAATTTTAGGTCTTAGAGACTAGACACTAAATAATATGGACTCATTTAAAAATAAGCTGCTTCTTGAGGGTAATTCTCTCTGAGTTAAGATCAAGCTAAGAAAAGATTCTCAGATAGTGCTATCACATCTTCAAAATTTCTCTAAAATTTAATCTTACTCTTATGGAGAAGTAGCTAGGTTCAGGTCAGTGTCTCGTGAGGACAGATCAGACTTTAACATATTTTTCACATTATTTCTTTTTATGATGTAAAAATTTATAAACATCACTGCTACTGTGATAATGTTTCTTGATTTAGAAATAAGATTTTAAAAGTAGAACCTTTTGTATAGGGCAGTTATAACAAAAACAGAAGGCAATGAAAGTTCAGGAAACACTGGCCTAGAAAGCACACCAAGCCACAGTCCCATTATTCTACATCAGTATACTCTGGAATCCCATGTGGGAGGGTGATTTGTTGGAAGTCATAAAGCTGGAAGTTTTCAAATACAGGTCTAACTACATTTGGATTTCTATATAACATCAAACAAAAAGGTGAAGGCCAAAATTCAACACTGGTTTGTAATCAAAGAAGAAAACCCACGTGGATTTTTTATTTCACTTTAAAATAGTTAAAAATTTTATTTATTTATTTATTTATTTATTTATTTGGTACAGGGTCTTGCTATGCATCTTGGACTCATACTGATCCTCCTGTCTCAGCCTCCTCAGCACAGGGATTACAGTCGTGCTCCACTACGCCTAGCTTTGGTGGCCAGCCCCGAGGACCCGGCTGGCACAGCATGCGCTACTGGGTTCGAACCCTGGTCCTTCTGCTTGCCAGGCAGTTACTTAGACTGCTGAGCTATCTCTTCAGACCCTCTTTATTCATTTTTAATAGATCTGGAGAGTAAGTATATGTAATAGAAAACTACAAACAACTATGAAATGCAATTGATCTTTTCTCCCTTCCCTCATCACAAATGCATCTGAACATAGTAAGCAGCTGTAGGCAGAAGGGAAAACCAAGACAACAAGAGCATCATCTTCCAATTTGGCTGTATCTAGTTTCATAAATATTACACTAATAAAAAACTTTATGTGTAAATATTACAACACTGGGGAGAAGAACATTGTTAAGAAAGATGTCCAAGAACTCTGCTAAAGCAAAAAAGAGAGGGATGTAGGAGTTCATTTTTATCTCACAATTCCTATTTTACAAATATCACTTGTGTAAATCATATTTTCCAGTCTTATCACTATTTTATAGCTATTCAGAAATTTCCACAGTGAAGATCACATCGGGCTCTGGCAGACAAATAAGTGGTGAAATTTTATGATTTACTCTTGCCCAGAGAAGATGTGAATTCATTTAGATTTGGTCTTTGAAATCGTATAGTTCCTAACACTGGGCTGGGATGTGGTCCTTTTCCTATAAGCAAGATTTGGATAAAGCGTTTCATATTCTCCTTTAAAGAAGCAAATAAGATAATATGGATGAAGTTCAATGCTATATATGAACATAATAATCTAGTGAGTTTTAAACAAATATATTAAAACTTTACTCATTTCAACGCAGAGGGAGGTGAACAGCTGGAGTTTGAAGGTGTGTTTAAAGACAATTTCATTACTTTAAATCTGTATTCCAACCAAAGCTATCATTAGACTGAGAAAACAAAGGAAGGAAGGAAGGAGGCAGAGAGAACATAGCAGAGTAGGGCAGAGCAGGAGATAATGAACATTTCTGCAGGGGGCGGAGAGGAAAAACAAGCTAACAATTCAAGGGAAATACACTGTTCAGAGTTGGGAAGAAGGATCTCCTTAGAGAAAAGGTAGAAATCACGGGAATGTAGCTACATAAAGAAAGAAGGCTCTCATAGGATTATGTAGAAGCACAATGTTATCTATCCCAACTGTACTGTCTATGCACACACATCATGCTTTTTTCTTTCTACACCCCTTCCTTTGTCTACACCTGTCAAAGATGGGCACTCTATTGTCACTCAACTAACTTAGGTGCTTGAACTCGACACCACAAGCCAACACAGTCCAGCATTCCACAACAATAGTGAGTTATTCAAAGAAGTTGTCGACCATAGCCATTTACAGCTCAGCTTAATATTATGGCCCCCATGATGTATACTTCATTTTTATACTTTTCTGCTGATGGTGAAGACCTAGATAGATCAAGACTTATATACAAACACATGAACTTTATATTTCTTATGTGGTCAGTGAAGTCCTCTCAGGGTTTATCTTGTAGTCCTGTACATTATTCTGTAGATCCTTTTCTGTGTTATCCATGTGGATGAGTCACGGCCAATGTTTGACCAGTTTGCTCTCTGTGAGAGCTTGAGAGAAAGTTTTCTCTTCATGTGACTCTCCCCAGGCACACTATAGAACTTCAATCTCTTTTCTCTGTGGCTCCATAGGAGGAGATCTGCACTAATGGTGGTTGGACAGGATATTATGTCGGCTTCTAGTACTATGGTCATCCACTAGGAAAATAATTATTGAATTTTTGATATAATTCAGGTATAAAAAATAAGATAAGTAAGCAGCTACACTCAATTTACTGATAAGAGACATCTGCTAAAATAATATCTGTAAATATAATATCATGTATGCACCTTGTACGATACCAAAACATTATGAAAACAGTTAGCAATGTATTAATTTATCTTATCTGTCTTGTTAATAAAATAAAAAATAAATTTAAAAAACAAAAAAGAAAGAAGGTAACTAGGGAGGTCATATTTATGCAATTTAATCTGGTTTTCTCCACAGCAAGATAATGATTCAGTAAGCAGGAAGGAAGTTGATGAGGGTTGAACTGAACAAACACTAGGAAATGGAGAAAGAAGTTGTTTTATGCAAAAAAATACTTTAAAACCTAAGAGTAGTTAAACATCAAGAAGAGAAATTTAATGATATTATTACCCTGTAACGGAGACAGTTGAGCTTAACGTCACCATCTGTCTAAATTTCAAACACCTTGCACAAAACATGGAGCTGCTATTTTCCAACAACCATGGATATTCTAAAATTTAAATCCCTATAGAATGTAAAAAATACAATTACACATTTTTACACAGAAATTTAGAAATCAAACCATATACAACATTGCAGCAGAGCAATCCTATGACCTTTTTATCTCTTGTTTTCTTTTTTTGTTGTTGTTTTCTTTATCCTTTTCCCCCAAAAATGCATTTTAAAGAGAGTATAGCAATAACTGATATGATATTAAAAGCAGTATGTATTTAGAAGACCAAAATGACAGGTATTCCAAGCATGGTTTTAGTATTACACATTTCTATCCTCAGTGTAGTTGCTTAGTTCACAGATATCAGAATACAGAGTTAGTGAGGGCAGAATTCTACCCATTAATTACTATTTTCAAAAACCTGATGGAGATTCTTAGGACCAGTGCCTTAACTACCTTGTTTAAACAAATGTATTGTGTTTCCCTGCCATATTTCTGTACTTTTCTTTTTTCTCTCTCCTTGTTGACTTTCTTTCTCTTTCTTATTTAAACCCTAAGTTCTCACTTTCCATTTAACTGTGTCATACCTTTCAATTTTTATTTCTTCTTATGAGTTCTTACACTAGGGAGATAATACAATATTTACATATGTGGGTCTGGTTTATTTCACTTATGAGTCTATTTTAAGTTTCTTTCCTGTATATTTAAGAACTAAAGTTTGCAGACCAAAAATTAGAGAAATAGAGGGGTTGCAAAGATAGCCAATATTTTTTCCCTAGTCCTTTAAGATCAGTGAGGGCTCAAGACATAAGAGAATCTGTGATGTGACATCTAGTAACTCAGTGGTATCCCAAATTTTCTGATCAAGGAGATTATGGGGCCAAAGAGGAAAGTGATTGATGATGTAGAGTGTGCATAATGAGAGTCACCTAGAGAGAAAAGAATTCTGTCAGGCTGACACTGAAAAAGGATCTACAAACTGTGGTACAGGGTTTAAGGGTCAATCCTGAGGGGACTTGACTGACCTTATCAGATAAAAAAAAAAGTTACATTTCTTGTTATATAGGGCTTACTTCACTTGGTCTTGACCATCCAGCAGAAAAGTCTAACCACAGGGTATAAAAGTAATGCTACACTAATAAGCTGAGCAATAAAGGGATCAAGTCAACAACTTCTGACAACTCCCAGTTCTGCTGATAACGCACTACTATTATGGACTATTGGACTCTATTGGGCTATTTTGCTGAATTAAAGTGCCTACAGTCTTTAGACTGGCTTCAAGTATGTAAAGGTCCTTTAAAAACTTCTCCAAATACAGCTACTCTAACTGCAGAGTGGAACATCCATCTCTGACAAAACAAAACAAAAAAGAGGGATATAAAAAAAGAACAATTTTGTAGTGAAAAAATATATATGTATATACAAGATAGTTAAGAGAGATTTACAGCTACTTTTTCTTAGTTTAATGAGAAGAAAGGTTTGTACTAATATTATTTAGACAAGATATCATGTCTACATGTTGTCCTCTGAATAACTATTATGAAGACAATAATACGCAATGTATTAATTATTGTAACTTACACACTAACCTGCTTTGAAACTCTTTCATTACTATTTTATCTGTTTTCTCATTAAAATAAATAAAAGATAAAAAGTAGGTAATATACCAACTGTTGTTCCACAGCTATTCTTGCTTTGAAAATACGTAATGTATGTATTATTTTATATTACCCTGTTTCTATCTTTGTTTCTGATTTATGTACTTATGTTTTTAACTTTTCAAAATAAAATAAAATTAATTAAAATAACTAAGAGCACTACACCGGACAGATCATGGTATCATGAGGTGCTGGGTATGCGGCGCCTGGTCTGGCAAAGCCACACCTGCGCGATCTTTGATCACTTACGCTGATTTGCTTGCCCCTTCTCTAACGTGGGGTCATAATATTCAACAACAGTGGGGACTCAGTGAGTTCAGTATGCATTTTGCCATGAGTTTTAAGCTTCTGGCAGAAAGGGAGGAGGGCAGCAATAAATATTCTTATTATTGCTGTGATAATTACCATCATCAATAATGAAAAAGCAAGTTAGGGCTTAACATCATATTTGACACGAATGCAGCCAGTTCTCTCCCTCTGAATACTTGTTGTGAGAACAAGGAAGGAAGCACTTGGGACAGTGCTGGGGAGCAAACCAGATGTGGATTGCTGGAAAGACAAAGGCAAGCCCTGGCGAGTTGAGGGCCTCCGCAGAAAGGCATGCTCAGGTGTAGAGAAGCTCAACCATACTCAGTTTGGAATGTTTTAGTTTGGATACCAGAAGTTTTGCACAGACATGCATGAATACAAAGTCATTTCGCTCCTGAGAATACCGAGAGAGGGCTGAACCAAAAGTAGGCTGAGTTCAGTGCTTGTCCTTCCTTTATGGACACCCACATAGTCCTTTCTTCCCTCAAGATGTCACCTTTCCTGCTCACAGGTGTGAATCTAGTACTGCATCACAGGAGAAATAACTTCAGGGATTTCACTGTGAGGGGAGGTTTATAATTTCTGACTTTTCTCTTATTATTATTATTTTTTTACTTTTCTCTTATTAAAGACTCTGGGTTTGAGTCTCAGTCCATACATGTGGGATCTCGCATGCATGGGTGTGCACACACACACACACACATACACACTCACACACATACACACAGTGCTGTCTTTAGAGAAAGGCATAGAGATAAAGGAACCACAAAACATGCCACTAGGAAGCCTACTATCAGAGTGACGGGAGAGAATGGGATTGGGGACTGGGGAAATTGTATTCTGGTTATGTCACTAACTGTCTGTGGAACTTTATAGAAACCAGTACAGGTGTCAATAAAAAAAGAGTTGGGGCAGGCCCAAGACTGTGTAGTCCTGTTAATCATGGGACCCTGCCAACCTGACAGAATAGTCTTTCTTAGGAGATAATATTTTAATATTTTTATTGATATTTTCCTCAAATTTATTTTTATAAAACAAATACAATGAATAGTGTAGAATTAAACTTTTAAACTGTACAGTTAAGCAATATTTATTATATTCATGAGTTTGTACAACCACTGCCACTGTCTAATTCCTCAATATTTTCATTAGATTGAAAATAAACTATATACCCAATAAAAGTCATTCCTATCATATCTCAGCTCCTGCTCTGGGCAGATACTAATCTACTTTGCATTTCTCTGGATTTCCATATGGATTCAAACTAAAGGGAATAACATGGTACGTGGCCTTGTGTCTTGACCTATTCACTTTGCTTACAATTTCCTAGATTCATTGATGGCATGTGTTTCAGAACTGCATTTATTTTAATTGCTGGATAATATTCTACCATGTGAGTCTACAAAATTTCGTTCCTTTATAACTGATAGACATTTGAGTTGTGTCCAATTTTGGGCTAGCATAAGTAACACTACTGCTAACAATTATGCATAAGTGAATTCTGTTTTGATCATTAAAATTTAACAGTTCTCTGTAAAAAATTAAAAACAGAACACCCTGGTCTTCCTTCACTGTTCTACTGCATTTGGACAGACACAAAACAGACATTTTTCTCTATGCTATTTTACTGAGGCTATGATGAAGGATAGATTTATCTTATATTTTGAGTTGATGCCCTGCCAAGTTTACATATATGTCTCTCTTCCTTTGTAATTTATCTCCTGATCAACTTTGCAATGATGGTCATTGCTAGCAGCCTGGATTTATTTCTAGAAAGATTAGGAGGGAATTATTTTGCAGCTGCTGGTTTACATTAAAGACCCAAGGCCAGCTGCTTCATTTTATAAGTCAGAGTGGTCCACTAGAAGGGCTACAGAAATCACACACATAACATTAATTCTAGTATTCACTTTAGGAAAAGGAAAGAAACCATTTATTTTCTTTTATGTAACCTATTATACCCATTTGAACAATCAGTTATATAAAAATTAGTAATGAAGTATTTTACATTCAACCCCCATGCCAGCATTGTTGACACAGAAAAGAAAGTGACATGGGGGTGGAGCACGCTTGGGGCAAAGTGTCTGTGTGCCCAGGAGTAGCACAACTTACTGCCACCACCAGAAGCTACAAAGTGGAAGCACAGGATCCTGTCTGAGGGCTTACAGGAAGTGTGGTTTTGTGGTTACTTTGATTTCAGACTTTTTGCCTCAAGAGTTGTGAGACAATAAATAGCTCTTGTTCTAAGACATGGGCTGTGTGATCATTCATTATGGCAGCCCTATGGTACAGAGCCAGAGTTTGGGGACTCATTTTGTGCTCGGCACAGGTCAGGCACACGATAGCCACATGTGCCTAGTTTTTAACACAATTTAAAAATCTTTAGAGATTCTCTGTGATATCCTCCAAACTGCTTTACAAATAAAACTTTAGAAGTGAGTCTTAATTCATATCTGAAGAGGTAAGCCAGCTCCCTTAGAATTAATCGTTTCCAAAACACAATAATGGCACCTTCCTTTAGGGCAAGTATTCTTGATTACTTGAAAAAACACAGAGCAATCCGGCAATCCACAAGGGGTTTTACAAAATATGGAAAAATTATTTCTCCTATTGTTCTAAGTATAGAATTCACACCTAACAACATGTATATTGTTTACTAAAAGAGTAATTTACCCTAGTCATAGAGTCAGGGGACATTTTTTTTCTGTTTTCTGCACTTTGGAATATAATTTACTGTTTTGCTTTAAAATTAAGGAATAATATCTTTCCTACATTTATTTTATTGCTAAATTTATAGAGGGCATAGATTAATATCACACCTATCAGTGCTACACAGGCACTGACATACTGTATCATCCAATATTTAATAAGAAGCTCTGAAAAACAGGCCCACTTGGGTAAAAATGTAACATTTATGAGTAGAGAAAATAAAGCACTGGATTCCGAATCAGAAAGTCTAAGTTCCAGTTTTGCCATTCATGTCTGTTATACAACATTGAGCAAGTTACCTACCTCTCATACAACATGTAAAATTGGGATAATGATAATTTTTGCTTTGCTTGTCTTTCAAGAGCCTGTAGTGTGCTTCTCAACCTTTCCTTAGCATCAGAATCTGCTGCATGGCTTGTCAATAACCAGACTTAGTCGGGTTAGAAATATCTCCGTTTCATAGATCTTGTTTCACTTCTAGGGGTCTTCGTTTCTTCCAGTAACCATGTGTATCCAGTGAAGCCTCTTGCCCTCCACCTACCATTTAAGAATCACTAGTTTATAATATTTCATGAAATGGTAACTCTATGGGGACAGGCACTGTGTTTCAATACATATCCTAGTGCAGCAGTGAAAAGCTAAGTCTTTGAAACTAGACAGTCACAAGTTTCAGTGATGCCTTAGACTTGCTGTGCTTCTCTTCCATTAGGCAGGTCATGCTACCCATCATCTATAAAATGAGGATTTTATTTCATTCAGAGGGCTATTGTGGAATTAAATGACAGAGTACTCTCGAGAAAGTGGCACTCTGCTTGATACATATATGCCTAGTAGATTTGTACTGCTATTGAACTTAGCTCCATCCCCCATAACCTACCTTCCTTCCTTCCTTCCTTCCTTCCTTCCTTCCTTCCTTCCTTCCTTCCTTCCTTCCTCCCTTTTTTCTTTCTTTCTTTCTTTCTTTCTTTCTTTCTTTCTTTCTTTCTTTCTTTCTTTCTTTCTTTCTTTCTTTCTTTCTTTCTTTCTTTCTTTCTTTCTGGTACTGGGGATTGATCGCAGGAACTTGTGCCAAGCAGGTGCTTAAGGTGCTGAGGTAGCTCCCCAGCCAGCTCCCCATAGCCTTCTTAAACACATATTCAGAAATGCTTTTTTAGATTGGCAAGTGCTAAGAAAATTAAATTAAAGGCAATAGTAGGGTAGTGTAGAATCATGTCTTCATTTTGCTCAGCTATTCAAGAAGGCTAAATAACTGATTAAAAGTACCTAGGTGAGTTTGGAGGTAGAGAGAAATGGAAGGGTATGGTACAGAATGGAGTCTCTGCTCCTGCTTTTATATCACAGCAACCTCAGTGGCTTCCATGTGCTCCTGTATGTTTTTAAACATAAAAACCACTTAAAAATCTTTTATCACTTTGAAATTTTCATCATGTTTATAGAAATCCTATCCTTTTCAACTCCACCACATAAGCCTCTCATCAGGCCTTTAGATGAGCATCTCTGGGTGGTATAGGATCTCTACACATTGCTTCCAGGAATGGAATCTAAACTGTCTCCTGCACAAAGATACATGTTGCCACTGGGTTTCGACTGCTACTGCCATTGCTAAAACGATGATGGTATTCAGAGTAGATGACAGTGTGAGTAGGTACAAAGCCAGCCACCTTTTCTGACTGTTCTACATACATCCACATATACACATATGTGTGCACACACATTTAACAGATATATATATATATATATATATATATCAGTCATCATGGGTATTTATAACTATATCTTGTTTGTACAGAGAAAGTCACACTTTAAGAAGGCAGGGAAGATGTAGTAGATGTTATAAAAACTATTATACAACCTTTAACCCCAGAAGAAGGACAAGAAACTAGGACTCTAAGAAAATGACCTCAGCAGCAAGGGCATCACCATCATCATGAACAATAGCAACAATTACAAAACAGCAACAACAGTGCTCTGATAGGAACCATGTTTAATTTAGAAGAAAGCTAGATCCTGAGACATCAACCTGGCAAGTCTTCAAATACATGCTAAGTGGCACCCATTTGCTGCATGCCAGACACTGTACTGAGTGCACAAACATAATAAGGCTCTCAGTGCTCACAGATAACCAAAGGAAGCGAATCCAGTTGCCTTCCTATTTGATACATGAGATTCTGGGCAAGCCATCCTCTAGTAGCATGGCCCATCTGGGGTGCACGGCACAGAACCAGCTCCTGTGGCTATGTAACTGCAGAGCCCATGCTCCTTACTGTCAGCTTTGCTAGTATCGGGCATGATGCAAAACGAGGTGAACTATCCTGTATTCTTGTCATCCTCAAGCTTTAGGGCAGCACCATTGATCCCACACTTTAACAAGAATGGTCAATGTGCTGATATTAAGACTATAATGTTTACATTGTCCAATACCTTTTTTTCTCCTCTCTTCCTAATTTGTTCCATTGATCAGTGTTCTATCATTTTATTCTCCATATGCCCTAGACTGTATCAGTAATCCCTTCTGCTACTTATAGTTAAGACATCCAGCTTGGCTGAATATAACTAATGAAGCCATTAATGATTTTCCTTTAGGAGAGGTTTGAAATGAGGATTTCTAATAACTTTCTGTTTATATTCCAGCTACTGTATGTCCATGCCTGCAGGGATATAAAATCACTGCCAGTTTCTCTATTTACCTCAATGTCTTTAATATTAATTAATATTTTCCCACTGTGAAGCTATTTAAATACATAAATTAATACTGAAATGTACTTTTACATTTGCTATTTATTATTTTCTGGGCATCCTTGCTTTATTCTTTTCCAGAACTTTTATCACTCTAGTTATTGTCATTTCAATCTGGTTATTAGCTCTTCACTTGGCTAAATCTACCACCTTTGCTTCATTGCATGACCATAATTATGAAAGAGAATAGAGGCATGAGGAAATCCTTGCTTTGACCTGAGCCCAGGTGGTTGTGAAGTGAGAAACAGACCTCAGTGTAGGACTATGCCTTGCAGTAACATGACAACAGATTCCCTCAACTCTCTTTTGATCTTAATTAGATATGTTACATTGGTAAGACAGAAGCATTATGTGCGATATTTAAAATATTTGAATGTTATCTGTTTTCTGTTTATTACATCCTGTGGATGTCGCAGAAACATATGGAAGTCTTAGAAACTGATATATCATACCTGGTTGTGCTGTGTGGCCCAGCCTTAAAGCTAACTTCTGTGTCCCTCTCATCCCAATGGACATGCAAGGGCAAAATGAAGAAAAACAAATCCTGGAGCAGAGACATGGACATTATAAAGAAGGGAGGATATTTGCCAATCCTGAGCTTCCTGGAATATTTTGATTAAGTGGGAAAATTGTACATCTCAGTTTGTATTACCAATAATAACAAACTATGGGAACTCGTAGTGTATATTTGTCCTCTAAGAATTTAGACAAAGCCCCCGGGCTGGTTCTGCCAAGAAAAAATAAAAAGAATTTAGACAAACCAGACCTGTATCTATCCTACTTTTGTTTAGAAAGCGAAAATGGCTTTCTAAACCTAGAGCCTCTATGATGAGAACTGAGCTTTCTCTCCCCGTGTTCTGATCACAGGTATTGGCTCTTCATTTGCATTTCTCACTATGATAGTTTAAAACAGCATCCCCATGATTGACTATTCAACCCAGGGCTCCTCCTTGCTCCACTTTTTGAGAATACCCAACTCAGAATGTATCTCTTATGAATTATACAGGACCTTTTATTTAAGGCTTACCCTCAGATGCAGCTAACAACAGCATAGATCTTGTGAGTGAATCAACAAAACGTTTGCATTTGGAGCAGAGGCACTTTCACAAAAAGAGATAATGGCTAAAGTTGGTCAACTGAACCACAGAGACAGGATTAAATTTAGCCTCCACGAGACCAAGATCAACTGCGACTGTACCACAGACACATTTCTGCACTCATTCACGTAGGATTTTTAAATGTCTTCATGCCTCTTGCTGCACATGAACATATGGACCAGCCATTTCATTCTTTCTTTCAAATTCTGCCAGTGTGAACAGAATCAGTAGCACATGGTAATGCACAGGACCTATGTGAAATTTCATATTAGTAAAATACAATTCCAGACTTAGCTCTAACCCTATCAGCTTATATATCTGCCTCTCAAACCATGTGTACAGATAGAAATTACATTTTTAGAGTTAAGAGGGACCTTAGAGACCATCTGTTCTATTCACTCATTGTGCAGAGCCTATATTCAGTCCTAGAGAGGCAAATGGCTCAACCAGCATCTGGTAAATAATAAACTACCAAATAATAAAAAGACAAAATGTGGGACCAAGGAGATGGCTCAGGAGAACAAGAGCTTTCATGGCAAGTGCAAGGGTCTGAGTTCAATCCCCAGTTCTGAAAAAAAAAAAAAAAAAGGCCCAGC
>PVKA01009887.1:0-52893 GCA_004027165.1 Ctenomys sociabilis
AGCAGAGCAGTATTTCATTATATGTAGCTACCACATTTTCTTTCTCCAGTCTTCCGCTGATGGCTGTTCTGGTTGTTTACAAGATTTAACTACTGCGAGTTGTGTTGCTGTAAACATTACCATGTAGCACTGTGGTATGATGAGCATGGTGTCTGAAGATGTTTGGCGAGGATCCTTAGCTAAGGGGCTTGCTGGGCCATATGGCTTTTCTAATAATTTCAGGTCTTTGAGAAATGTCCACACTGATTTCCACAATGGCTGTACTAGTTTACATTCCCACCAACAATGAAGGAGGCTTCCTTTTTTCACCAAGGCTCACCAACACTTATTTTTTGATTTCTTTCTTTTTTTTCTCAGTACTGGGGATTAAACTCAGGACATGTGCTTGCCAGGCAAGCTCTTATTCTCCTGAGCTATCTCCCTGGGCCCTATTGTTTGATTTCTTAACAATTGTCATTCTTTTTGGAGTAAAGAGACTCTTAGCACCGCTTTAATTTAGATTTCTCTAATGGCCACAGACCTTCAGCACTTTTTCACATATTTGTTGGCCACTTGTATTTCTTCCTTCGTGAAGTATGTATTCACTTCTCTTGCCCACTTCTTGACTGGATCTTTAATTTTAGGTGGCTTAATATTTTTGAGTTCTTAGTATATTTTAGGTGTTAATCTTCTATCTGGGGAGTAGCTGGTGAAAAGGTTTTGCCATTCTGTAGATGTCTCCTACACCCCAAGTTTCACAGTTACTTTCTAGCTACGGCAAGTGATGCTCCTCTTGCTTCTTTAAGGACTTTGTTCACGTTCTGTATTTGGCCAGTGCTGAGGACTGACCCCAGGGCTGAGCATGGGCATGTGCTCGATCACTGAGCTACATCGGCAGCCTTTTGTTTTGATTTTCAGTTATATGTGAAATCTCTTTCTCCATTTTTTTGTTTCTGTTTTTTGAGACACAGTCTTGATATAGAGTTTACAGTGGTCTTGAACTATTTATGTAGCCCAGCCTGGCCTTTAACTTGCAGCAGTCCTCCCTCTGGGGTAGCAGGCAGGAATACTATAGCCAACAAGTAAAAGCCCTTTTTAATATAAATGTATTTAAGATAGAAAAAAGCTTCAGAGAACGAAATCATGTGAATAAGGAGAACCAGAGGTGCCGAGATACGGTGACACTTGAAGCAGCTGAAGCTTGGCCACCACTGGAGAGGGTCGCTTTAGTTTCGTAGTCAGTTCCTGAGCACCGGGCTGCTCAGTGTATCTGTCTCTACTACTGTGCCAGACATTCTTACTGCTCCCTTCCCCCAGCCTACACCCCTTCATGCCTTCTAGCATGTTGTGCCCTCTGTTGGAACACCTCTTTCATACCCCTGGCCAACTCATGAAACTGCAGTTTATCCTTCACAATACAGTTTAAATGGCTCCTGCCCTAAGGAACTTCCTTGAAATATTTGAGTTCAGCTTAGTACAAGATCTGAGTCTCTATTGTGGCATGTCTTTCATTGCTATAATAATTTTTATAAGACTATATCTCCTACACTTTTGATTGCAAAAACACCTTCTAAGGAAAACTTGGAGGAGAGTGGGAATAAATATGCAATTCCAAGTGAAGCCTGTGACAGTGACTGGGTCCCTGGGGACTGTGGCAGCTTCAGAAATCAGTTAAAATTGAGACTTCCTAGATGCCGAGCCAAAGTTTGCACAGGCCACAAATCAAGTCTGGGAACTACATTTGAGGAGCTGCTGCAGATCACACACAGGAAATTTATTAGGGTGTCTTTTTTTATTTTTTATTTATTTTTATTGAAGTACAAATGTCAATCAGACAGTTTCAAGACACCTTAACCATACAGATTCGATAAATTAATACATTGCAAACTGTTTTCATAACGTTTTGGTATTGTACAAGGTGCATACATGATATTATATTTACAGATATTATTTTAGCAGATATCTCTTATCAGTGAATTGAGTGCAGCTGCCTACTCATCTTATTTTTTTATATCTGAATTATATAAAAAAATTCAATAATTATTTTCCTAGAGGATGACCATAGTACTAGAAGCTGACATAATATCCTGTCCAACCACCATTAGTGCATCCACATGGATTACACAGCCAAAGGAACTACAGAGTAATGTACAGGACTACAAGATAAACCCTGAGAGGACTTCACTGACCACATAAGAAATATAAAGTTCATGTGTTGGTATATAAGTCTTGCTCTATCTAGGTCTTAACCATCCAGCAGAAAAGTATAAAAATGAAGTATACATCACGGGGCCATAATATTAAGCTGAGCTGTAAATGGCTATGGTCAACAATTTCTTTGAATAACTCACTATGGTTGTAGAATGCTGGACTGTGTTGGATTGTGGTGTCGAGTTAAAGCACCTAAGTTAGTTGAATGTCAATGGAGTGCCCACTTTTGACAGGTGTAGACAAAGGAAGGGGTGTAGAAAGAAAAAATCAGGATGTGTGTGTATAGACAGTACAGTTGGGATAGATAACGCTGTGCTTCTACATAATTCTATGAGAGGCAAGATCTGTATTAGGGTGTCTTTGGGGTTGACATCTGGAGTCTAAAGGATGCAGGATTTCCCTTTTCAGTGGAGAAGTTGGGCTGAGATGCCACTGTCATAGCAGCCCTAGCCATCCCTTTGGGGAGCTCTGGAGCTGGCTTGACCATTTAGAGTTGTTCCAAGTTAGGATTAGAGGACCCATCCTTAGACCCAGGCTGTCCCCAGAGAAGGGGGATAGCCTGGGGCAAGGCAGCTCTGTCTGAAGCAGACGCCAGATGATTCTTAAAGAAGGTGGTCAGTCAAGGGCACCATAGCCAGTGGAACTGGGGGGATGTGGCCTTCAGTCCTGAGGGGTAGCATGTGTGGCACCTCACACTGTTCACCACAGGCCTCTGATCAGAGCCCTGGGCATCAGTCCTGGGGAAGCAGGAAGAACAGAACAGTATTTTGGAAAACATGATGTGGCTGTCAAGAACTGGTGCCTGGCAGGGCTCAGAATTTCTGGTGTAACTGAGGCAACAGATGTGTAACAGACTCATCCAGAATTACGTGGCTAGTGCTACACTTGTGATGTGTACAAATACGAGGTTTCCAGAACACTTTATTCTTGATTCTGTCTTGGCAGTCTTACTAGCTGAGACTTCCCTCTAAAGCAGGAATTATTGTCTGCAATCTGTGCATGTGAAAGTGGAGACACAGGGATCTGCCTCAGGCCTCATGGTAGATCAGACCCTCAAGCTGGCCTATCCCCAGCACCATCTGTCTTCGGAGCTCACACCCTTCCCTGTGCCAGCCGGCCCCGTGCAGACATGAATCATCCTCTCAGTCTGAGTACCTATTCCATATACTGTGTTTCCTCTTTTTTAATTTTAAAAAAATCATTTATTTATTTGGTACAAGGTCTTGCTACACAGCTCAGACTCTTAGTGATTCTCCTGTCTCAGCCTCTCCAACACTGGGATTACAGACGTGCACCACCACATCCAATTCTAAGGCTGGTGCAGCGTACTATACCTGGGATCAAACCCAGGTCCTTGTGCTTTCCAGGCAAGTGCTTAGGTTGCTGAGCTATCTCCCTGGCCCCACTGTTGTCTTTTTTTTTGTGGTACCAGGGATTGAACTCAGGACCCTGCACTTGCCAGGCAAACGCTTATTCTACTGAGCCATCTCCCCAGCCCCTCCACTGTTTTGTCTTTATGCATCCCTGTAAGATAGCAAGGTAAGTTTGTTAGAAGAAAGTGTCTTTTTACCTTTATTATCTTAACCTACCTGGTATGCTTTCAGAAATATTTATGGTCAGATCATATTTATGTCAATGCCATTCTTTTTTATGCTAGTTATCTTTTTCTTACACATTCCTAACCACCTGTGAAATTCTTCCATTGCAGTCATCTGTTCTTCCATATCTTATCACAAAACTGAGAAAATTGTGATAAAAATCCAACTAGTTCTTTTTGAGCTGTGAGGGGGAAAACTAAAGATTTTGTAATTTTTTAGCTTTATTCAAAAAAGCATAACATTCTTGCTTTGAAACATGAAAACTGAATATATAGAACCAAGAATACATTTGATTTTATGTCATTAATACTCTAGGAGGGGTTTTGTTGTTGAGAGGGTGGTAGTAGAGTCTGAAGGCAAATAAGAAGCCCCCTTGAGAAGCTGGGTCTCAGGTGGGGTAGCTGCTCCCACGTCCTTCCTCATGACCCTTCAGTTGTGTCCTCCTGCCCTTCCCTACTTTGGTGTTCTGCCTTCTCCTCAAATCCCAAGCCAAATCCCTTTTCTTCTCTTCTTTCCCTGCATAAAAGATTCCTCAGGACCTTTACTGTCAAATGCCAATGAAGGCAAATTCTGAAATGGAACAAACAGATTTTGACCATGTCTCCTAATAGATTCCATTGTGGTCTGCCTAGCCTCTGCATTCACCTAAAGCCAAGCTTTCCTGTAGAATTTTTCTAGCAGAAGCTATCACAATGTGAAGCCCTCATAGGTATTTCTTATGCTCCAGAGGAGAAAAGCCTTCATGCATTCCTAGCAAAACCAAAGATGAACATGTGGGGCGACCACCACCGACTCTCACCTGACTCCATTTCCCATTCCATTCACAGAATTCTAATTCAGTTTCCTTTCTCTTTGGAGCTATCCAAATACCATGCTGGCTGGCCTCATCAGTTAAGCAAAAGGGCCCTCAATTCTACTCATTTCCTTTACCTGCTTGCAGGGAGTGTGCAAAAGTAGTGGGCGTCAAAGTGAGAGGAGGGGTCAGCCTTCATCTTTAAAGATTAGCAAAGTAAGTAAGTCATCCTAATCAAAATGTAATTCTCAAGCAGCTGAAAACACAATCTTCATTCGAATATATAGTGATTAGGAGTCAAAGTTTACTTAACTTATTGATGAAGACACCAGCATTACAGTAAAGACAGTTTTTTAAAAAAACATGAGAGTTAAATATAAAATTATGTCAAAAAGTTAAACAGAATTACCAGATAAGCCCCAAATTTCTACATCTAGCTATCTAGCCCAGGGAATTGAAAACAAGGACTTGAACAGATAGACACCTGTGCATGATTCTTCATAGCAGCATTATTCACAACAGCTGAAAGGTAGAAAAAAAAACCAAATGTCATCAATAAATGAGCAGATAAATAAAGTGTGCTATATCAACATAATGGAATATTATTCAACCATGAAAGGGAATGAAGTTCAGCCAGGCTAGGTGGTGCAGTTCTGTAAGTCTACCCACTCAGAAGGCTGAGGCAGGAGGATTGCAAGTTAGAGCCCATACTGAGCAACTTATCAAGCCCCTGTCTCAAAATAAAAAGAGTTAGAGATGTAGTTCAATGGTGTAGCTCAATGGTGTAGAGTGCCCTGCAGAAAACAAAAATGAAATTGTGAAACATGTTAGAGTACGAATGAGCCATGAAGACATTATGCCAACCAAAAGAAGCCAGATGAAAAAAGAACCATTTTTTTCTGAGTCCATTTATATGAAATATCTAGAGTAGGTCAATTCATAGGGCTAGAAAGAAGATGAGAAGTTATCAGGGGCTAGGAATAGGAGGGAATGGGAAATTACTGCTTAATGAGGACAGTTTCTATTTAGAGTGATGAACATTTTTTGACACAGATAGTAATGATGGTTGTACATTATGAATGTAACTAATACAATTGGATTTTCTGCTTACAACAGGAGCTGGTTATGTTGCTCAGTGGTAGAGTATTTGCTTACCATGCACAAGGCCCTAGTTCAGCAGCCGCAGGCCTATGCATGTGTTGTTCTTCTGTTAAGACAGAATATGCTAATATATGTGTTGTTTATTCTAAACTAAAACCTCAATATCCATGGTTAATTTCAGTGTTGTGCATCATGATAAATAAGTGGGCTTTGGGTTGCAGCTTGAGTGCTTGTCTCTAAAACATTCATCACTGATGCTTAGATTAATCCCCAGCACAAAAAGAAAAAAGAAAAGCTTATAGATATTTTACCTCAACAAAGGAAGGAAGGAAGAAGGGGGAGGGGAAAGGAAGGGAGAGAAGGAAAGGGAAAGGAAGGCAAGTAAGAGATGCCCAACAAATGCTGAAATAAGATTAAAAAGTTGGAACAGAGCAGGGATGCCATTCTTCAGGGTGATATTAACTACAGTCTTTCAGTCTATAGTTCCTACTGAACAGAACTAACTCATTTGTACCAGAACTAATTTTCATTTGCTCTTTTAGGGATCAAACCTAAGGCCTTGGGCATGTTAGACAAATGCTCTGCCTGGAAAGCTACTCAGTGATCCTTTCTGCCTTGTCAAACTTTAGATGATTTTTCTTAACAGCTTAATACATGACAAAGAGCAATTTCCATGGTTCCCCATGGAAGACCCTTAACTTTAGTGTCGAGCCCTGAGTGTCATGGGAATAGCAAATCTTCGTGACCTCTTCTAGGGCCACTCATCAGGTCCACTTGGGCTTAAACTACATGTTACTTGCAGACTGACCTCTCAGAGCACCACTTTCATTGGGTTCCTCCCACACACAAGAACCGAAATGACTCCTAATCCAATTCACATTGTCCAGACGAGTTTGCAGAAGCATCTGGAATCTAGCCTGGCTAGCAATTTGAAAAAAAACTTACAGGGAGTGTTCCCCATGGTGCCAGCCCAACCCTGGATGTGTCTCTCTCATCAACATACATTTGCTCTAGCACATATTCTCACTGAATGCCTCTGGCCAATCTCTTAGCTGGATTGACCTGTGATAGTGTATCCCAAATTTCAATCATCTATGTACCATTGCCAAAAATTTTGTTTACTATCTGTACTATTTTCTAACTTTAAGCAAATCTCTCAAACTGATTGTGATGGCAACATGCCTATAATCTCAGCACTAGGGCGGCTATGCGAGGAGGATAACATGTTTAAGACCAGCCTAGACTACATAAAAATACCCTGTTTCAAAAAAAAAAAAAACTCCCCCATTTTTAAAGATGCAGAGTTAATATGCTAGTTTTAAAAAAAGTTCATCAGGGCTGGCCAAATAGCTCAGTGCATTAAAGTGCCTGCAAGCAGGTTTCAGGGCTCAGGGCCCAGTGATACACTATCACAACATCACTTGTGTCACCCTGAACAAGAGGTCTCCCCACACTCCAGTTTCCTCATCAATCAAATGATAATGATGAATTTGAAATGGTAAATGATAATACCTACGTGACTTACCTCAGGAAATGAAAGATTCAAAAGAAGCCATAGTTGTGGAAATACTTTCTAAACAAGATAGTGATATCTATATTTTTGTTAAACAATTCCATGAAAGTTAAATAACAAAGCAAAATGGCTACATAAAGTGTGTCACTAGGCAACTTCTGAAATTTCAAATGGTTATCACAGGGGTTCTAGAGGCTTGCTTGAGCTGGATGGGTCATGAAGCATGAGCATGAGCTCTAGTAGCTGGAGTGGAGCAGGAAGCAGGAGCTAAGTGTGGAGCAGCAGGGAGGCAAAGTGAGGAAGAGAGAAAGACGGGTGCCTACTTGGGGCTCCTGGGCCAGCCAGCTGTGCTCTACAGAAGCTGTGGACGACACTAGGAGAAGTGAGTCGAGCATGCTAGGTGGGGAGCTGAGCCTTCCAGCTGGGAGAAGTTGCTGCCGGGTATTGAATGGAGGAGCTTGTAAAGAAACCCAGTTCTTGAATGCACACTCCTTTGAGACCTGAGCTTATTTTTCTCCTCATATTTCATGTACCATTTATGTGTTTCATTACAAAATAAAAGACAATTGTCTTTCAGTATCTGTGGAAGATTGGTTTCAGGACCTACGCTAGATACAAAATTTTACATATGCTTAAATCTCAGTCCCTGATATAATATGGGAGCTTTAGGGCTGGTGAGATAGCTCAGTGGACTAAAGACCTGCTTAGGCAAGTGCAGGGACCAGAGTTCGATCCCCAGCATAACAACCTGCACCCAGGTGCACTGAACTGGTGGTGACTGAGTCCAGGCGTGGTGGTGTGCGCTTGTAATCCCAGTGCTGTGGAGGCTGAAAACAGGATGATCACTATGAGTCTGAGCTATATAGTGAGACCCCATACCAAATTCAAAAAAATAAAAAATGAAATGGCATCCTTGATACAACCTTACATACACCCTGCCACATATTTTAAATTATCTCTAGATGATCTATAATACCTAACAGAATGTAAATGTTCTGCAAATATTATTATACAGAGATCCTAGCTTCTTATACACCTTTCCAGAAATGACCTCTACATATACAAGTGTGTGTATGTGGGGTGGGGAGAGAAAAAGGAGACAGATGGGAAAAGAGAGATTTACCATAGCTGGTAACAGGCTACCTACAACATTCTGCGCTTTACTTCTTTTACCTAATGCAATATATTATCTTGGAGAACATTTTATATTGGCAAATATTTTAGCTACACAACTCTTCTTAATGGTTGCAGAGAATTTCATGATATGGCCAAATTACAGTTTATCTACATTATCTTTTTTTGAGACAGGGTCTTGCTATGAGTTCAGGCTGGTTTTGAACTCACTATATAGCCCAGGCTGGCTTTGAATGGGCAGTGATCCTCCTGCCTCAGCCTGCTGAGTACCTATCTTCTATTGAAGGACAGTTGTTACCAGCATTTTGCTATTGTATGTAGTACTTTAATGTATATCTTTGTTCATGTGTCATTATATACAGTGTATTTGTAGTGTAAATCCCTAGAAGTAGAACTGGGCACAAGCATGTGCATTTCCATTTTTAACTGATAAATAATAATTATACATATTTATGATGTACTGTATGATATTTTCATACTGAATACATTGTGCAGTGATCAGTTCAGGATATTTAACTCATCAATCATCTCAAATATTTGTCATGTGTTCATAATGAAAACATTTAAAGTATTCCTCTCGAGTTATATTAATTTATATGATACAATTTTATTTAGTGATGCATGCTGTGCTGTTATGCTAATCCAGGGCTTTATCAACTGTGTTATGTCCCTAGCCCTTATGATGCAATATTATTAAGTATAATCACTCCTCTGTGTAACAGTGTGCCGACCCTGTTCCTCTTATCCATATGTGTCTTGTACCCATCAACTCCCCATACCTCTTTAGCCTCCTCAGCCTCCAATCACCACTGTTTTACTCTTCTCAAATGCAGAAGTCAAGGCCCAGTTCTACAAATTCAGCTTCTTTAGATTCTGCCTGAGTGAAACCACATGGTATTTACCTTTGTATGCCATACATACCTTTGTATGTAACATGATGACCTTCGGTCCATCCCTCTTGCTACAAATGACAGCAGTTTCTTCTTTTTAAAGACTAAATGGTATTCCACTGTGTGTGTGTGTGTGTGACCTTTTTTGTATCCACTCACCTGTTGATGGACACTTAGGCTGGTTCCATACCTTGGCTATCTTGCTTAGTGCTGCAGTACATATGGGGGTGCAGATGCCTCTTTGACATGCTAATTTCCTAACCTTTGCTCATACACCCAGTGTGGGATTGCTGGATTAAACTGTAGATAGATACTGCATCTTTGAGGAGCCTCCATACTGTTTTCCATAAAAGCTAGATTATTTCACATTTGCACCAATAGTGCACAAGGGTGCCCATTTTTCCACATCCTCGCCAGCATTCATCTTCTCGCTTGTTGCTAATAGCCATTCTAACGGGAGCAGGTAGTAGCTCACTGTGGTTCTGATTTGCATTTCCCTGATGATTGGTGATGGTGAGCATCATTGGTCATTCGTATGTCTTCTTTTCACAAGTGTCTGCTCAGTTCATTTGCCCAGTTTTAATTGAATTATTTTGAGGTCTGGCCTACTGAGTTTTTGAGCTCCTTCTATAGTCTGAATCCTATAGACCCGTTGGCAGGTATATAGTTTGTGACTATTTCACCCCATTGTATGTTATGTTGCTTTACTCAGTCAGTTCCTTCCCTTGCTGCTCTCCTTTGGTCCTCTCCTCATCATAGTGTGAATAGACCAATGGGGGCAAACAGATGGCATGTGTGCCTCACCCCACTGTTATCATTGAAAGTTTGAAACTGTTCCCCATCAGTGTCAATGGATCTTGGGACTCTGTGTTTGGGGGACACAGTGGAAGGCTGAGGTAGGGCAGTGGGATGGAGGTGGAAGCAAGGAAGGCAGATGCTCTCTGTTCTCCCTGTGAGTGTGGCAGAGGCACCCATGAGGGCATTCTCTTGCAGAGAGGGAGTACAAGCAAAGTGTATTTTTATCCATTGTCCCAACATTCACACACACAGCAAAAGAACCAAATGTAGAAGACCAGGCCCAGCATGGTTCTAGGAACAAGATCTCTCCGAGCTGTACATGGGTGCTTTCAGGTGCAAGAGCAAGGGTGCAGTTTGCTTTCTCTGTGTTGCAGTGTGTGGCAGTATCTGTGCACAAGTGAAGGAGAAGCTGTTGCCCCAGGATCACTGATAAGACAAGTGCAGCGTTCACCACTTCCACCCCTCCACTTCCCTCCATCGTGGCCTCCTTGCTGCTTTCCCCACACTCTGTGGCTTTGCAACTTGATGTCTCCCCAAGCATCTCCTGGCTGTCAGGCTGCCTCACTACATGGTCCCTCTGCATGTCTTTCACACCCATGTTCCCCACCAGAGGTGCTGTTATTGGATTAACTCGTCCCATTGCAGTCTGAACGACTCTGATTACCAGAGTCCTCAGTGTAGAGCCTACAATAGGTTGCCAAGTCTTCCCAACCCAAATGAATGATGGCTCTTAGCTATAGGTTTTCTGATTAGAGCCTGGCACAAAGTAGTTACTCAACAAAATGTTGTTGAATGGGTAAATAGTAACTTAGAATGGAAGATTCACTTCTGTCCAGTGGTCATAAGAGGGCTGTCAGTGAAGCAAGCAAGCCGAGCATCATAGGATTCTTCTCTGACATACAAGTAGACTGAAGGAAAAAATCAGCAAATTAACTGGGTTACTGTTGTGCTTCTATCCCCAGATGCACAGGCTGAATATTGAGAGGAACATAGGTTTTGTCATCAGACAGATCTGAATTCAAATTCTGACTACCACTAACTATCTAGCTTTGGCCAGTTAATTCCCTTGCCAGGAAAACAGAATTTACAGCATCTGCTTTGCAATGTTATGAAAACTGGCCTAGAACAAGAAAGCAAAATGCCCACTGCAGCATCTAATGCATAAAGACATTCAAGAGAAATTATCTACTATGATTTTTTTTTTTTACAGAGTCTAGTACAAAATTCCAGCTGGTCTTTTAAAAATTCTTTTAGGGTCGGACAAATAGCTCAGCAGATTAAAACACTTGCAAGCAGGTACAGATGTCCTGGGTTCGATCCCTGGGCCTGCTGTGCTGGCCCGGCCCCTGGGGCACACTGAGATGGCAATTGAGACTGGGCATGGTGGTGTGCACCTGTAATTCCACCTCTTGGAAGGCTGTAAACAGGAGTATCACTAGGAGTCCAATCTAGTAGTGAGACCCTTAAACACCCTGTAGACCCTTCCCTAATATACAAAAAAAATTTTAAATTATTTATTTATTTATTTGGTACAGGATCTTGCTACACAGCTCAGACTTGTAGTGATCCTCCTGTCTCAGCCTCCCCAGATAACATTACAGGTGTATGCCACCACTCCCAGTTTGGGGGCCAGTATAGCATGCTTGGGATTCCAGGGCCTGTACAGCATGTGGTGATGTGGTGCTGGGGATCAAACCCAGGTCGTTGCACTTTACAGGCAGACACTTAGACTACTGAGCTTAGACTGCTGAGCTATCTCCTCAGCCTTGCTGGCTGGTCTTCAACTCCCTATATATCATAGGCAGACCTCAGATACATGATCGTCCTGCCTCATTCTTCCACATGCTGAGATTAGAGATAGGGCTGGCAAGATAGCTCAGCGGGCTAAGCACCTGTGTAGATAAGCACAGGTACCAGGGTTTGATTTTCTGCACTACACATGCTGAGCCTGCAACTGAGCCCAGGCATGGTGGCACACACTGGGGAAGCTGAAAACAAAAATCACTACAAGTCAGATCTGTGTAGTGAGACCCTATAGACCCTGTACTAAATACATAAAAAATTAAGTTAAGGGTTGGGGAGATGGCTCAGTGGAATAAGTGCTTCCCTGGCAAGCACAAGGGCCTGAGTTCAATCCCCGGTTCTACCAAAAAACCCACAAAAACCCTTAATTATAGCCGGGCGTGGTGGCGCATGCCTGTAATCCCAGCACTAGGGAGGCTGAGGCAGGAGGATTGTTGTGAGTTCGAGACCAGCCTGAGCTACAAAGTGAGCTTAAGGCCAGCCTGAACTGCACAGTGAGACCCTGTCTCAAAAAGACAAAAAATAAAAATAAATAAATAAAAATTAAGTTAAAACTTTTGGTATGTGACTATTAAGTGTACTTGCCTTTGTAGAGATAAATTTGGATTTTTCAAGTTAATACACATCCAGGCACCAGATATATTTTCACTTATTGATGTTTATAACTAAAGGGAAATTTTTTTCTTTCTGCCAGTTGTTTAGCTTGAGACATCTTATCACTTTTCTAATGTTCCCTTAAAGTCCAGTGGTAAGAATCCTGTCTTCCTGATAGTTCTGCATCCTGAATTTTGCTTTATTATCTGGATGATTTCCCCATTTTTCTTGGAACTGATTGCCAATAAAAGTGCCTGGCTTGCAGATGTGGGACTCTGGCTGGCTTCCCATGTGGCAGTGATGAACGTGTCTGCCTAGTACACAGACATTTACAAACTGCTTCCCAGGCCCCTGGCCCTGTGCTGCAAGTGACATTATTTCCGCAGTTCAGTTGCAAAGCAGGAAAGTGAGAAAGGGACTGTCTCCAAAGTCAGTGCTATTCCATTGGGTAGGAGGCCTATGGATTATTTTTCTGCCTCAGTCCCTCACTAACAGACATTTAAGATCATGCCAATTTTACCCTGTCACTAACAATAAGCAGTGAAAGTTGTTGTACATTTATCTGTGTGTATGTACATGAATATTTCCATAGTATAACTTTAAAAAGAACAGTTACTGGATCAAGTAGTTTGTGAATAGTTACTTTGGGTAGGTATCAGAATATTGCCCTTCCCTGAAGGCTTAAAATATATATTCCTGCCCTTTACCTCAACTATTGCACTCTTACATTTATACCCTAGAGAAACTCTCATATAAGTGAATGAAGAAATATACCATGAATATTTATGAAAGCCATGGTTTTCATAGCAAAAAAAATTGAGAACAGATTCATGGATAAATAAAATCAGGATAGATTCAAACAATGGAATAGTACCTAGCATCAACATATCTAAAGTTACATGTATCAATATTGAATATTTATTTTTCTTTCTTCTTTTTTTCCCCAGATCTTGAGTCAAACCTTGAGCCTTGTACATGCTAGATTAGTATTCTACCACTGACTTATACCCACAGCCTTCAACACAAACATTTGTCACAATCCTAATGTGTAACAAAAACTGCAGAGGTATGTATAGTTTGATACAATTTATTGAGCAAGGAGAACAGACAAGTCTGTGGGGGCAGATTATCCCTGTAATCCCAGCACTCTGGGAGGCTGAGGCAAGAGGAGCACAAGCATAAGCAGCCTAAGCAATTTAGTGACTTAGTGAGACCCTGTCTCAAAATAAAAAATAAATAAGGAGCTGCAATGTAGCTCAGTACAAAGGCCCTGGCTTCAATGCTCAGTATCCAGTACAGAGGGATAGCACATTATTCATGACCACATACATAGCACATTTTAAAATGTGTAGATCATAGATACCCCATTCAAGGCCATGCTCCCCCTGTGGAGGAAGAGAATGATTGGGAAGGTTCAGTGAGCTTTAGCTAAACCTTAAGTCATTCAATTTTTTTAGAGAAAAAGATGAGGAAATGTATCTGTTACTAATAATTTTCTGTATGCTTGAAATAGTTCACCATGCCTGCTTAGGCAAGTACAGGGACTGGGGTTGGACCCCTGGCACCACATTCTGTGCCAACCCTACCCCTGGGTGTCCTGAGCCTGCCAGTGAGACCAGGCACGGTGTTGCAGGTCTATAATTCCAGCTCTGGGGAGGCTGGAAACAGGAGGATCACTACAAGTCGGAGCTACATAGTGAGACCCTGTACCAAATACGTTTTTTAAAAAAGCAAAAAGAAAAGCAATGTAGGGTAGAGAGTGCAGGAAGCTGAGGCTCAGAAAGGCTTATGAACCTAACAGAGGCCACCCTTTGGTTCAGGGCCACCCAGTACTTTCAGGGTAGATAAATTCTACAAGAAGAGACTGTGTCCCAATTCACTGAAAGCCTCTTTTTTCTTATTTTTTTCTTTTTTTTATTTATTTTTTTTTGAAAGCCTCTTTTCTGAAAGACACAGCATAAATGTATGAGATAGGTCTCTTGGGCAGTATTGTAATTCTTGTCTCCCAGGCCCACAAGGATGCCAACTGATTTTTTGCTCTTGTCATCTTAATACAGGGGCCTGCCTGCCCAGTGGGGAGTCCTGGGTATATGGGAACCAAATGTGTAGGGCGCTTGAGATGAACATCACGTGAAGCCCTGGCTTTGGCAACAGCCTTTACCAGAGTTTTAGCGCTGTGACCTGGGACACGGCAAAGTAAGTGCATTGTGAAGCTCTTTCTGGAGCCAAAGTGTTGCCTCCAAGCAGCACTGCCTGATTAGATGACACTGTGGGACCGTCAGGCTTTATCAGGACCACTGGTCTAAAGTAGAAACTAGGAGGGCTGGAAAGGGTTGTTTCTCGGTGTTTGGCCCCATTGCCATGGTTCCCACGGACTCTTTGCTTATGCTTTCTCTCTGTCAGCAAGCAGACCTAGAAGCTCTCTCAGGCAGACCAGGAAGAAGGCTGCTAACAAAAAAGATAAGAGTCAGTAAGGGAAGTAATTAAGTAAACACATAAAAAAAAGAGTATGTGGAAAGAATTTGGGGTGAGGCCTGAAAACAGTTTAGTGGGCTTTTCAAAGGAATCTTCTGGAGAGGTGATAAGCCAGGCAGCTGGGACAGAATTCGCTGAGAAATGGCTCTTATGCCTCCTCACAGCATCCCTTGCTGCACCCCCCCCCCACTGTATACTTTTATTTTTGCTCCTAACTTTTCCTCTCTTTGTTCAGTCTAAGTTCATCCTGCAGAGCCAGCTTCTTCCTTACCCTTCACCTTTACTTTTTCAAATAAAGTTCGTCACTGTTTTTGGCTCGCTTCAATTCAATGAGAGAAAGAAAGAAAGAAAGAAAAAGAAAGAAAGAAAGAAAGAAAGAAAGAAAGAAAGAAAGAAAGAAAGAAAGAAAGAAAGAAAGAAAGAAAGAGAGGGAGGGAGAGGAGTGTCCATTATGTATCAGCCAGGTGGTACAAGTACAGCAACTCCATGCCCTGGATTGTCCAGAAAAGTCCCAGTTTCAAGTATTCTATTCTGCTTTTCAGACCAGGAATCCTAATTTGCAATTCAGATAATAAGGTCACTCTAGTTAGAGAGGCTCTCTAAGTCCTCTAGGAAAGCCTGATTTAGAATTCTCCTCACTGGTGACAGGGTCCTATAGGGTCTGCCCTTGGGCCACAAAGGCCTGAGTGAAGTGGCCTCTTACACAGCCAAGAAATATAATGTCCTTCTGGACTCCGCACCCCTTCGGTACCCCTGTAGCCTGAAAGGATAGGTTTTGACCTCATTGCCCTGTATTTCAATATGTACTATGTTGACTCTGTCAGTGTAGGTAATATTCTTTTTTATGTGTTTGGTACAGGGTCTGATTACACAGCTCAGACTTGTAGTGAACCTCCTGTCTCAGTCTCCCCAGTGCTGGGATTACAGGCATGTGCTGCCACACCAAGTCTCTGTGACCTGTTCAGTGTTCCCAGGGTGGAGCTGGCACAGCATATGATGCTGGGGCTCAAACCCTGGTCCCTGTGCTTGCCTAAGCAGGTGCTTAGTCTGGGAGCTATCTCACTAGCCCTATTGTGGACAATGTTCTTGAGCTTCATTTTCTTCATCTGTAAAAGACAGTAACATATATGAATCCGAGTTATTCTGAGCAGTAAGTGAGTTGGTCATTACCTTTGAAGTCCTGTATGAATGTTAGCTATTAAAATGTGTTCCTTCATTCAACAAATAAATGCTTCCTATAGGCCAGGCCCAATGATTCAGAGGATACAGAGGCTGGACTTGGGGTTACAGGGGTGAGCAAAACAGATAGGGACTTGCTGATATGGACCTTTTGGTTCAGAGAAATGGGCAGACACTAAGCAAAGAGTCATCCCACCCAGAGTGCAAGCAGAGGGGAAATATGCCCCCAAATGCTCTTTTAGAAAGCTTACTGCTGGCTGGGCTGGTGGTGCATGTCTGTGATCTCAGCACTTGGGCAGCTGAGGCAGGAGAATCCTTGTGAGTTTGAAGCTAGCCTGGGCTACAGAGTGAGCTCGAGGTCAGCCTGAACTGCATAGTGAGTCCCTGTCTAAATAAGGCAAAAATAAAGCATAAAAAAGCTCACTGCCTCTGCTAGGAGTGTAACTTAGGGATGGAGCACCTGCCTAGCATACACGCAGCTCTAGGTTCTGATGAACGAAGGAATGAGCAAATGAGGCTGACTTGGCTGCTGTGTGGAGAGGAAAGGAAGGCGCCAGGGGCCACTGGCTTCTGCCAATGATAATAGCTTAGACGGAGGTGGTGGCAGTGCCAGTGCTGAGAAGTGATTGGGTGCTGCATAGATTGTAGAGGTAGAGCTATGGAATGCGGTGCTGGGCTGATTTGGAGAGGTGAGCAGGAAGGAAAGACTTGTGCTGCTTGAAGCCCTAAGGCAGTACCCACGGCCAAGGGGCACTCTAGGGAGGCTCAGCTTCTCTTCTTCTGCAGAGCAGTGTCCCTCAGCTACTAGCCTTAGTCTTCAGTAAGCATTTGGTATTTTCCAACTTGGTTTGTGTATGGAATACTAGAGCCACTTATATTGTGTCTTCCTTTTGTTAAGTTTGCGTTTCTCCTTAAGGTCAAATCAGTTGCTTCCAAATATTAAAGGGGGGGTTGCTTTACATCCATGTCCACCAGACATGGAAGAAGTAATAAAAACGCTACCTCAGAAGTGCTGAAGGAAGCTGGTATCTCAAGAGAGCATGGAGTTTATTCAATGTGGAGGTTCAGAATAATGATGTGGGGGCCAGGGCAATGGCTCAGTGGAATAAATACTTCCCTGGCAAGCACAAGGGCCTGAGTTCAATTCCTGGTTCTGCAAAAAAAAAGAAAGAAAGAAAGAAAGAAAGAAAGAAAGAAAGAAAGAAAGAAAGAAAGAAAGAAAGAAAGAAAGAAAGAAAGAAAGAAAGAAAAAAAAAAAGAGTTTTAGGGCCAGGGAAATGGCTCAGTGGAGTAAGTGCTTCCCTGGCAAGTGCAAGGGCCTGAATTCAGTCCCCAGTCCCACAAAAACAAACAATAACAACAACAAAAAAAAACCCCACAGAATAATTATGTGGCTACTGCTTATCAGAAGACAAAAGAATTATCTTTATGATGAAGGATTTCCAAAATGATGTATGAAAAGTTATATATTAAATAACCTTGCTGGGATATTGTCAGTGGCATAAACGCCTGCCTGGTAAGCACATGGTCCTGAGTTCAATTCCTAGTACCAAAAAAAAATAATCTTAATATTAGTAAACATTCTGCAAAAAGAAATATAGAAAATTTAGATGGATAACTGGATATTTTAATGTATGTATCTTAGCTTCTCCACAAGCTTGCCTAATTGTTTATATACCTTATGTTTGTTAAAGTATACATTTGGAACAAAATAACCTGGCTGCCATTACCATAGGATGCTGAAAACCTTGTTCAGCCTAGGTGTCTCCTGGGGACCAGTATATGCTCTTTGAATTGGATTCTTTTCTATTTTTTTGCTCAATAGTTTTTGTTCTGAGAGACTAGAAGAGAAGATGGCTTGAATGAGGAGGAGACTAGAAGGGTCAAGACAAATTTGAGTTTCGTACAAATTAATCACCCTAGTTAATCACTCTGTAGTTTCCAAGGGAATTTCACACAAATTATTTGTGCTCATATTTTGCAAGTGGCAGGCCAGAGCTGGCTCCAGACACCCAGTCCAGCAATTCCATTCCTTATTGCATTGTCAGGCCCTTAAAACCTTTTTGGAGTGTGGAAGGAGCAGTATTTTTGTGATCAACAATGTAGTTCCAACAGACATTCAAGGCCCTTCTTTGAAACAGTTTATTCCATGTGCATTGAAAATTAGTGTAAAAGGACATTTGCTGTGTTCCCACACCACTTGTTCCCTCCACCCATCAACAAGGCTTTCATTTCTCAGTCCTTACAGGCCCACCCTTCTTCAGAAGCTATTATCTGCCTGACAATCGATTGAGACCTCTTGTCTTTTTTCTTCTCTCTATTAAACTCTAAGGACTGAATTTCCCATCTGCCTTGTAGCAAACAAATCTCTTGTTTATACCTGTTTCCCAGAAGCTGGAGAGCTTTTTTCCTTTCTCCAACTTCTATAGTCCTCTTTTCAGAACACTTGGCCCTCTTAGTGATTTTTAAGTGAATGCAACAGTTAAATTGGTTTACCAAAGCTGGACTGTCTCTCTAAATCTCCCTGCATTTACCCTGCCTTCACCAATCCCTGAATTACGAAGGAAAAAAAAATTGTGAAAACATATTTTCTTGAACTCTTAGTTTTCCTCTTTCTAAGCAGGTCTATGTTAACATGAAGTTGGTAAAATTGCTAGGGACAAATGGTGGCACGCATTTCCACTATAGCAGTGTCTAGGGCTGAGCATTACCCAATATGGTGCCCTTCCTGAAGCCTCTCTGTGGGAAGAGAGATAGATGGAAATGCCAAAGCCTCAGGCTCAAGCTGAGTGAGGAGCCAGCAACAGGGAAGCAAGGAAATTGGACAGAAAAGGAGAAATAAAAAAGAAACGTGAGAGGAGTGTTTGCAAGGAGAGGAATAGAGATACAGCTGTGAAAAGAATAACAACTCCTTTGATTTAATTTGTTCAATAGATCTTTTTTTTTTTTTTTTTGTGGTTCCAGGGATTCTACTAAGCTATCTCCCTGGCCCTATTCAATAGATCTATATAAACTATTATAGCATATGATATTACATATACGAAATACTATATTTTACATATTTTTGTCAATGTGGTTGTTACTGGCAAATGTCACATTTTTTTGGTAAAATTTTCAAGTAGCACTGACAGATTTCAAATGAAAAGACTAGGCCAAAGTCCCTTCCCAATATTGTCCAAGTCTTCCTCACACTCCACAGGAGCCATCTATAGTAACAGTTATTTGTGTCTTTTGATTACTTGTGTTTGTCTGTATGATACTGAGGATGGCACCCAGGCGCACACTACCACTGAACTATAGCCCTAGCCCCGTTTGAATTTCTTGCGGGGGGAGGGTCTCATTGAGTTACCCTGGCTTGCCTTGAACCTGTACCCATGCTGGGCTGCTTGTGTGTCCTTACACACATGTTCCCTCCATACATCAGCATCCATGTGGGGCTTTTGTGCACCTGTGATATTGAACTACACACACTGGTGGCTACTGTAGTGCACAGTGGTGGTCATGCATGCCAAGAGGGCCAAACTGTCCCCAGATCTGTGGGCCTCCATGGTGGTAGGAATGATCTAGATCAGACCGGGAGGATAAAAAGCTCAACTTCATCAGTCTGGGCAACCTCTAGGGCCCCTTGGTTCCTCACTTGTGGAACCCTAGGCACGATAGGTGAGTGTACAGCAGAACAGCCAGTGCAACACGTGGTGCTGAGAGCTGAAGACAAGGTTGAGGGCCAGGGCAGGGCCGGGGCTGGTCTTCCGCCTGGCCTGGGTTCCCCTTTCTTCAGAAGTGCCTGTGTTCACAGCTTCTCCTTGCATGTCTCATTGCACTCAAGACCCAAAGCCAGTTAGTTCCTTTTTCTCTCTTTGTCAAAAATGGTGTGGTGTGGCAATGGGGTTCTGAGGAAAGCCTTAGTGCTAGGGTCAGAGAGGGTGTGGTGGAAGGAACCCTCATCACAGTTTACTCAACTGTAAGATTTTAACTCAACTCAGGCAGCCCCAGAGCCTCTGTGGTCCTGGACAACAGTAGCAAGAACCATGGAGACCCAGCCTAGAGCCTGGAATGGTGAGCACAACTGCGTACCGTGAGGGGATCCAAGGGTTTAGCAGCACCTCGTGGGGGCTGGCAGTGTGGGACAGGGCAGGTGTCTGGAGGTATCTACAACAGGCAAGCAGGCCATGTTTGGAAGTCATTCAAACTCAAACACAGGTTTGAGAGCTTGGCCCTCTGTCCCTGGGCAAAAGCAGTGGTCCCATGCCCACTGCTTGATTTTCAAACCAGCCCTTCCCAGACAGTGGGGGTGATAAGGACCAACCAAGAGTTCCAAGCAGCTGCGCTGAAAAGGAAAGGTACTTCTTCCTGCAGTAACCCGGGAGGGAGCTCTCAGTCACCAGCCCCACCTGCAGTTTCCCCATCACCTCCAGTGTTGAAGTAGAGTGCCAGCATTTCCTTTGCATTGCTACTGTTGCCTCCTCCAGCCTAGAAGCCCTCATGGTACTGGCATCCTGAAGCACCAGGTAACAAAAGCCACGCATCCTGTAGCCCAGCAAGGAAAGCAGCAGTTTCGCAACTACTCCCAATCCCATGTGGATGGTGGCCTTGCCCAGCTTCCATAACATCAGCCCCTCCTCCAGCTGGTCAAGGGACAAGCCCATGCTGATTAGACTACCGCCCTAATGTTGGTAGCTCAGAGCCTAGTTTTGAGGCTGATGTACATGGGAGCTATGCAGCCCCATTTTCTAGGATGGATGCTGTCATGGATGCACATATGAACTGCTCTGGAGCTTGTCTTTGCTACAGCTTTTGCTTCCAAAGCCCTACATCTAAAACCTATCACTAGCCGGGCGTGGTGGCGCATGCCTGTAATCCCAGCACTTGGGAGGCTGAGGCAGGAGGATTGTTGTGAGTTCGAGACCAGCCTGAGCTACAAAGTGAGCTTAAGGCCAGCCTGAACTGCATAGTGAGACCCTGTCTCAAAAAGACAAAAAAAAAAAAAAAAAAAAATAAAACCTATCACTTCATCACTTGGGAGCATTTTGCTGCAGGCACATATGCATCCACTGATCTCCATGGAGAAAAGCCCCCTGGGAAAGCTGGCCACGGCATTTCTGAGGGTAGGCTGAGGGAATGGTCTCAAGACCTTGTCACTCCTCACATTATTGCTTTTAGGGTCTTCCAGGCTGAGTTATCCTACCAGGAAAATCAAGGGCAAAGGGGGTTGGTATCCAAAGGCCTAGGTCAGGGCTGGCGAGATAGCCCAGTGGTCTGAAGCAAACTTAGGCAAAATGCAGGGACTGTGGTTCAATCTCGGGCACCACATGCTGCACCAGCCCCTTCCTCAGTGTGGGCTAAGCTGGCCACAGCGGGAAAAAAAACAGAGACCTAGTTCAAGTCTCAACCTTGCTATGTCTTTTTTATATAACCTTACTAAGGCCTTTCATCTCACCAAGATTTAGTGCTCTGCTCTTTAAAATTGGGCCAAGAGAATAGTCACAAGTCTGAGACCAGCCTGGACCACACAGTGAGTTCAAGACCAGCCTAAACTATATAGTAAAACCCTGTCTCAAAAAACAAACAAACAAAAAAAAAAAAAAAACATAAAATGGAGCTAAAAATGCCTATGCAGGAATGTGGTAGAGAATAAGAGAAAATGTATTAGGTTGGACCCTATGAAATTGCCCAAAGCAATTGAATAATAGTAATTTTTTGTAGTTCAACCTAATATAAAATATACTTTATAAAGGATAAAGCACTATAATAAGTAGTCCTTGGTAAGTATTCATTATTCTTAAGAGATATAATTGGAAAGTAACAGAATATTGTTTTGCAATAAGCGACTAAGCCCTTTCATAAGAACACAGGTCACATTAACAGAAGAAACCATTTCTTCACCAGCTACAAACAGCTGGTGCTTCCTGCAGTGTGCTGACCTAGGAAATGGGAACAAGGTATTTTAGGACACCAGACCAGCTCACAGGAAGCCAAGGAGGTGAGCAGCGGGGTGGCTCATGAGGGCTCCGATCTGGAAATGGCTCACTCACAGAAACACAGGAGGAGCCGACCCATTCTGCTTCCCCACGTGGGAGAACTCACCCCCAAGTTCTGGTTACCAGGCCAAGGCTGCCTGAGCTGGGCTTTCTTTACTGGGGGCAGGGCCATGGGGTACATCAGGAACCCAGGCAACACTGTTCAGAAGCATGAGCTTCTATACCTGTTACTGTCTCCAGTAGGAACCACAGATGTTTTTATACCTCATTACTGCTGCTGCAGATAGCTTGAAGTCCTGTTCCATTCATGACTACTTCAAAATCATGGAAGTTACTAGATGCACCACTAGGTTTTGTTATTTAATGTGTTAGTGAAACATATTACTATGCCACAAGTTTAAGGAGATAGATTAGATAGATAGATAGATAGATAGATAGATAGATAGATAGATAGATAGATAGATAGATAATTTAAAATCCAATTGATTTCCTTTATAGCCCATGTATTTTATGCTTGTAAAAACATTCTGAGAAGGGGTGCATAGGTTTCATCAGACTCTCGAAGAAATTTGGGACATAAAAATGTTAAGTAAACCTGGATTAGAGACTTGGAAAATGGACCTGTTTGGGGTCACTGGGAAGCACCAGGAGAGGAAGCAGCACTTACACTCTGTGGCTACCAAGGATACACTGAATGGCTCTTAACAGGCGGCTGCCCAGTGTGACACTGGGATCTCTCCAGCCTGAGATTTCAGACATGGCAATAGCTTAGTAGAAACGAATGTCAGAAAGGAGGGAGAATTAGGGTAGTGAGAGATGGTTCTGTCTTAAGTATGTCAAATTGGAGACTGAAAAACATGGACACCCAGTTGACAATGTCCCCTAGGTTCTGGGAAATATAAATGAGCAAACTAGGAGCACAGCTTTTGGGAAGCATCCTTTGTACTGCTTACAGAAGAATCTGGAATAATTGTAGTCTCCAACCAAGAAATGGCAGTGAGAGAAAAGAGGCCAAGGCAGGGGGTTGTCATAGGCTAGCTTCTCCAAGAGATATCCTGCTAGACAGACTTGTATGTAGGAGTTTTGGGGGGACTTCCTTCTAGATTAGTTTCAGTGAGGGAGTAAGGGAGGCATGATTGACCAGAGGCCAGAGTTGAACTGCAATATGGTTGTACCAGAGACCATGGCCCTTCCTCATGTGAACTCCAGAGCTACAACAGCCCTCCAGATGGTCCTAATTGAGACCTTCTGGGCCTCTCTCCTGTGCCTCTACAGTCTGTTGGCTGGATTTTGGATGCAGGCTGGACCAGGGAAGGGATGCAGAAGAACTGCCGTGGAACTGAGTGGTGAGACCTGAATGGCTGCTCAAGGTCTGCTGTCCTGTGATGCAGGAAATGGAGCTTCACTGTGCAGGCCTCTGGGTAAATCCCAGCCTGCAGCCCACAGCCAGTTATAGGAGTCCCTGGAAAAGCAGCCAGGTCCCAATGGGAATTTGAGTCCTGGATACTTATAATTCAGAGTTCTCAACATCTCCTCCAGTCTACACCATTAGGGTAAAGCCAGGTAGGATGTGACAGGGTAAGCTGGGGAAAACTGAGCCCTTGACAGCCCCACACAGGTTGTTTATAACAGGTAACCACATTGGGGGCCAGGGAGATGTCTCAGTTGAATAAATGCTTCCCCATCAAGCGCAAGGGCCTGACTTTAATCCTTGGTTCTGCCAAAAAAAAAAAAAAAAAAAAAAAAGGGGGTAACCACACCAAACAAGTTGACCTGTACAGAAATGGGCTGTGGCTGTCCCTTTCTTCTAGTGTGACATATATGTCAAAGAGAGGATGTTACCACATTAAGGCCAGAGCCCTGCTCATAAGCTTGTGGGTTGCCCAGGAAACCTGATATTATTAGCACTACCAAGCAAAAGAAGGTTGGGCTTCATTCTCAAAGAGAGAAATATCAAAATCTGACTCTTGATTTTTGGCGTTCATGTCCTCACACCATAAAAGCAAGCAAATAACAACTAAATCATAAACTCTTCCCATCTTTGAAGTATAAAGTAGCTATAGAGTAGCTATAGGAAACTTGAATCCAAAATATTTATTTATTTATTCATTCATTCATTCATCCATCCATGTCATACATGCACACAATACATACACAGATTCTTTGTTTGCAGACTGGTAGGCTGAATGACCAACAGTGGCCCAAAGCCAGGTGTTTTATTCTGAGTAGATTAAAAAATAATTTCAGGCTCTAAGGTTGTAGCTCAGTAGTACAGCACATGCTTAGTATGTTTGAGACTTTTAGTTTAGTCCCCAACACCAATATAATAATAATTTGCTAATTTCCCATGCATTAAAAAAATCTTAAGGTCTGGCCATAGTGGAGGCATCAGCTAAAACTGAAGAGTGCTACCCCTTGAAAGCAGGCCCCAGGTTCCCTTCACTGTAGGGAACAGTGTTCCCTACATTCACCCTAGTGTTCCCTGCCTGAGTGCTGCCCACTTTGGTGCTCAGGAGCCCTAGCTCCAGCTGAGCCATAGAGCCCCTGATGTTGCACCATGTTGCTCACTGGGCCGTGTCCTCTGCTGTCATAAGACCACTAGCTAGTGTGGAACAAGGACCCATGTATAGCCGTAGAAGAAAGAGTCCTGTGGGGCTCTGAGAAAAGGAGCAACAGATGCAGTCAAGTGAAGTTGAGAAAATTTTACAGAGATTATGGGAGAGCTGATAGGTTGCTCCTAGGTGCAGACCCAGAAAGGGTAGGAATTTGAGAAAGAAGCATTCTAGCACATTCTAGCAAGTGATAGGTAGGGGCAAGAGACTGGTACTTCTAAGTGGCTGCTTCAAGTGGGGAGAAAACAGAGGTCAAACTTGGGGGGGTGTTGTCTGCCAAGCTGAGGCACTGGCATTTTACCCTGGTGGTTGAGGCCAAGGAAAGAGTTGATCTGACTTGTGTGTCTAAAAGGAAACTCTTATGGCCTGTAGAGGCTGGATTATAAGAGAGTAAGACCTAAGGCAGGAAGAGCAGCAGATAGAGAGCCTTGCAGTTGTTTAGGTGAGAAATAATAGGATGGTCAGGCCTGGTAGTAAACACATGTAAGCATAGAACTATGGGATACTGAGGCAGGAGGATGACAAGCTTAAGCCCAGAGGCCAGCATGGGCAGACTAGTAACTCAGTGAGACCTTGTCTCAAAAACTGCTTAAAAAGTGAAAATGAGGTGGAGATGTAGTCAATGTGAAGGTCCTGAGTTTAATCCTGGGGACACACAGACACACACACACACACACACACACACACACACACACGGAACAAGGCTTTGATTTGGGAAGGTGCCAAGGAAGGAAGAGTTTGAGAGAGATTTGGGTCTGATTCACAGCTCTTGACAATTCCTCAAGATAAGAGGGAAAACTATGCACATTGTGGTTCACAGTGTGATCTGTGATACCCACCACAGCAGTAGCTGCCCTGTTTTCAGGATTCTTTGACATTGGCAGCACTTACCCATCCATTAACTCACCCCAATGGCAAAGCCAAAGGTGGTCCCCCTACAGGGCTTCATGTAGCACCCACCAAGCACTAGAAAAAGGGCTAAAGTATTTCCTTACATTCCCACACTGAATCAACACAATTGTTCTGGGAAGTGGACACTATCCTTACATCTATTTACAGGTGAGGAATCTAAAGCCCAGAGATGCAATGTGATTTTCCCAGTGCCACACAGTTAATAAGTGATGGAGAAGGGATTGAACCCATGCATAGCTTTCTCTAGAGCCTCCTGGGCAAACTGGATGAAAGACCACCAAGCCATGACCCTGTGCCAATCAACCTGAGTTTACTGAGTTAACTGGCTGTCTAGTGGCATATATGTCCCACATACTGCTTCACAGAGCATCTAGACTTAAGCCCTGAGGAGACGGAGATGCCAGCCAGGTAAGGGGGAGGAAAGTTCTGAGTACAGATGACCAGCACTGGGGATGAAGAAGGCAAGTAGTCAGGTCACACAGCACATTGCATCTTTGCCCCAAAGCACAGGCCCTCTGATGGCTTCAACTTCCTGGCCCTGTCCTGCAAGAGTCTGAAGTAACCTGGCCCTTGCCCACCTCAGCAGTATGTCTTCTGACCTGCTTACTCTCACTGGAACCCCCTCTTTCTGTCTTTCTCTCACACCCCAGAGCATATGCATTTGCTCTCACCCCATCCCCTACCAGGTATTCTCACAGATTTTTTTTTTCTCTTTCTGTGGCTATTTCCTCTGCACAATTCCCATCTCTTCCACTTTTGTGGGTTAAGTGCTGTTACTATCACTATTTTGTAGCTGAGAGGTGACCTGAGTTGGCCACGGTCACAGGTTTTAGGAAAAGACATAGCTGGGATGTGATCCCTGGCCCTAGCTGGCCCCACTGTAACACATTGCTCCAGAGTGTTCATTCACACGGTATTGCAGCTGAGAAGGTCCAGGCTCTGCCTTCCCTGTACTGTTCAGATGACTGACTCAGACTTCCTCAGGAAGGAACTGAAGCGATTCTGGTGGCCTCTCTGCTGAGAGCTAACTGCCCTCTGCTCATTCTACCTTTCCATTCTTGTTTATTACAGAAGTACCTCAGAAAACAAAACAGAGTGTCCTGCTCAGTAAGAAGCCATCCTGTTCAGGGAGAGAGGTAGCTGAAATCCACAGGCCTGCGCATCCCCTGGAGGATGCCAGGAACAAAGGAGTGAAATGGCCTGTTTGGCCCTAACACGGTTTCTTTTTTTCTTTTCTTTTCTTTTCTTTTCTTTTCTTTTCTTTTCTTTTCTTTTCTTTTCTTTTCTTTTCTTTTCTTTTCTTTTCTTTCCTTTCCTTTCCTTTTCTTTTTTTTTCTTCTTTTCTTTTCTTAATTCCTACCACGGTTTCTTCTCCAATCTGTAATTTGCCTAGATCCTTGCTTCCCAGAGTGGTTATAAATGTTGACAGTGAGTGTGTGAGGGACCCAGAATCTCTGCACACAGCCCTTCCACCTAGTGCACTGCACCCTGCACTTTAACTGCCCCTACTCCCAGGATTTGGTGATTACAATGCACAAAACAGTTGCAAAGTACTAGTCTACAGGTTGGCCTCTGAGAATGACTTTGTCATCAGGCCCTAGGGGCAGGGGCTAAATCTCAGTGCTGCACCCTTAGGTGCATCTGCACAACCCTACACAGACACCTAGTAGGTGCTTAATAATGTTTGTTGAACAAATAAATCTGTAAAGGACTGAAGCCACCTACAACTAGTATAGGTACAGATACTATGCACATTTTGTAGCCCTGTCACTCACTCCCTGCAAGCTATAGCCTGACCTGTGGTCCTATGAAGGAGGCTTTACAACAGGGAATTTGTTTATGTAGGTCCTACACTTTGGACAAGACTCTAAACAGCTTGATCTCTCCCTGTCCTATCTCCCCATCTCCAAATACCCAAGGAGGAACTTCTGAGGATGCCCTTGTTCTATTTGTTGCTCTCATTAAGGTATGACCTCCTCAACACACCTGGCCACCAAGGGCCTTGTGGTGCTTCTCAGATAGCTCCCAGAAACCCCAGTCCTTCCCCAGGTGCAGAAGGTGCTGCAAGGTGTTGTCTACTGAACCCTTGTTGTATGTAGAACCAAAATAAACCTCTGTTGATATGGAAACTGGTTGAAATATTTTAAGAAAAAAATTGCTCCTTCATTAAGTCATGTTGTTATGGCAACAAGAATTAGGAGAATAACTTGGCCATGAAGGTTATGTGCAATGTTTGAGGACTGAGTTTTCAAAATAGTGGAAGACAATTTGTGAGCACCTCTGCCTGGGGAAAGGGAATGAGGACCAGGTGAGATTCTGTTGCCCCACCTGAGTGGGCTTGGGGCAGTGTGGTGGCAAGTCACTGTCTAGGGCTCCCTCTGCCTTGGATGATACAAGGTGAGACATAAAAAGTCTTGTAAAGGGAAGCTGCATAAAGAGGGCTCCCAGACCTGAGTCTGCAAAACAGTGTCCTGGCTTCCTAGAATTAAAGCAAGGAAGACCCATCTTAAATACAACAGCAGATACTCCTAATTGGGTCCTCATTGTGAGCAGAACACTTATTTGATGCATTCACCTTTAACCCTCACAACAACCTTCAAGGCATCATTATCTCAAAGCACAAGGTTCTGAGTTCAATCCCTCCTGTACTGCAAAAAAAAAAAAAAAAAAAAAAACAAGAAGCAGCAAATATGGTGGCTAATAATCACAGAGCTTGCAAGCAAGCTATTTTGGATCTACTAGAAAGGGCAAGTAGCTGGGTTTGCTGGGCAGAGTTGTAATCCCAGTCCTGTGGAGACTGAGGCAGGAGGATCAATGAGAGTTCGAGGCCAACCTGGGCCATATAGTAAGCTCAAGGCCAGCCTGAACTGCATAGAAAGATCCTGTTGCAAAAAGACAGGAGAGGGGGGGGAGGGAGAGAGATGGGAGGGAGAGAGAAAGACAGAGAGAGAGAGAGAGAGAGAGAGAGAGAGAGAGAGAGAGAGAGAGAGAGAGAGAGAGAGAGAGAGAGAGAGAGAGACAGAAAGAGAGAATGGCCTGTAAATCAGCAGTAGAGTACTTTCCCACATAGCATGCCTGAGTCTCTGGGGTCAGTCTCCCGCAGTGGGAAGGAAACAAAGAAAAAGACAGAAAGAAAAGAAAAATAACCATGTCCTATCCCTCTAACCCTAGCCATTGTGTGCCAAGTTCTAAGCTCTCCTTAATATACACAAAGTCTGTTGCTGCTTTTGAATTTGCTGATTAATACTGAATAGTATCTAAACCTTTGCCCTTTTACTGTTGTGCTAGTACTGTTTTGCATGAGGGTATGCAGCTATCAGGTCAGCCTTGGCCTGCCAAATGGAGGCCTAAGAAAAAGGCCCTCCCCTACCCTGAGGCAAGCAGGGATCAGGCCAAAGGCCACTGGACACAGCCTCACTACAGTGGCTCCAGTGAGCGCTCAGCACTGAGCATAAACAGGGCCCCTTTTAGGATACACACACACACACACACACACACACACACACACACACACATCTTGTGCAGTTTTCAGTAGAAGAGTAAAATTTGCCACCAACTGAATGTCCTTCTTCTAATTTAATGTCCACTGTGAGGTAGATGCTTTTGTCCCATTTTACAGAAAATAAAACAGGCTTCTATGAAGGTAATGACATACCTGAAGTCACATTGCTGGGAAGTCCCAGAGCTTGCATTAAGAGCGGCACAGGCTCTCATCCCTTGTGATTCCTGAACCAGAAAAACCACCCTGAAAATGTCTTACAGACCACGTCAGCCGCCTCAGCAGCACTGGTCAAGCTCTGCTTGCATTTAGCCTGATGCTATCAGACTCACGGCCCGCTGTAATCACCCAAGAGTATGTGACTTCAAAAATCTACTGGAGCCGATCATGATGGCACAGCCCTATAAATCTGTGCTCCTGAAGGCTAAGGCAGGAGGACTAAAAACCTGAGCACAGCCTGAGCAATTTATTGATATAGCAAGACTCTGTCTCAAGATAAAAAAAAAAAATTAAAAAGGGCTAGGAAAGTAGCGTAATGCATAATCCCCAGGTTTAATCCTCAGCTCAATAAAAAAAAATTAAATAAATAAATAAATAAATAGCGGGAGGAGGGCAGAGAGAGTAATTCTAATCCCATTGACACTGGGAGTGGGGCTCAGTAGAAGCCCTGGGTTCTGTCCTCTGTCCTCAAAAAAAAAAAAAAAAAAAAAAAAAAGAAGAAGAAAGAAATCTTGGGTTTTTTTAACCAGGTTTTAAATTTTTATTATTTTTACATGTGAATAATGATATGTAGTAAAATCTTTGACTAAAAGGCTCTCAGAAAGAGTATTTTAAATCTCATTTTAATTGGTACATAAAATATTTTAAAATCTAGATATTAGTAGGGTACCATTTAATGTCTTGATATATTATACACTGAATAATGCTTAAATCAGGTTAATCATGTTCATCTCTTCAAATACATCATGAAATTATATCTGTTTTTGCAGAGTAGTTTGGGAAATTAACTATTAGAGAGACCTGGATGCAACTGTACACCTATAGTGGCCTGGACAATTTAGTCTCTCTTGGTCTCTGTCTCTGTCTCTGTCTTTCTCTGTCTCTCTGTGTGTGTTGCTGGGATTTGAACCAGGACTTCATGCATGCCAGACAAGCTCTCTACTACCTCCCAGCCTTTTAAGTTTTATTTTTTTTATTATGTCTATAATTAAGTTTTATTTTTGGGGTGAAAATTTGTTGTAGAAGTTAGAGATAGTAGGGGCCAGAGATATAGCTCAGCTGTGCAGTACCTGCCTGGCATGCACAAGGTCCTGAGTTTAATTCCTGACACACAAAAAAAAAAGCAAGAAAGAAGTTAGAAATATATGCACAAGGCCCATATGACGCCCGATAAATTAAAGAGGCTTAGTAACATTTTTAAAAAAGACTTAGCTAGAGTGCTTTGGAAAATAGCCTGTATTAAGCCTAGCTCCAGACTAAATAAGTAAAAATCCTTGGTTGGAGTTCAGATATTATTATGTGCACATGCTCTATTGGCTCTAGGCTTCAGGCAGGGTTGAGAAGCCCTACCTACCTGCAGGTCATACCCAGTCTGTACTCTTCTTTGAGCAAAATGAAAAGCATGCTTGTAGAGGACATGATATTGTATACTCAAGCACGTAATAGGCACCTCCCTGGGTTGGGCTATAGCTTCCAGCAGTGATGTCTATAGCCTTCGCTCAAAATATTCTCAGCAGTGTAAGAGCAGAAGTCAGTGGGCAACAGTAACCTTCCATGGCCAGCCTTGCAGCCAGGGTGCTGGGCTACCATGAGGTAGCTGCTGATAGCTGATGGCAAACTCCATCAAAAGCTAAACTGAAGAACTGCAGTGTAACAATTCAGGGACCGCGAGGTGCTGCAGACTCTCCACTCATTTATAATCACCTCCCCCTCAGAATCAAGAGTGGATATTTGCAAAGAGTATTTGGCTGCAAAGGGATTCATTCATTTGGTCATTCAACGTACATTTACTGAGCGCTTGTCATGTTCCAGGCACTGTGGATATGCTGGTGACCAAAACCAACAAGATCCCTGACCTCAGCGAGTTTGTAGTCAGAATAGCGCCAAAAGATATAAACAATGAAATCAAGAAGAGTTTCAAATGGTGATAAGTTCTAGGAAATAAAACCAATAGGGTGATGTGGCTGAGGGGACTACGATGGGGGCACCATCGCAGAATCAGCAAAGTTCTGGTGGGGGGGTTTCCAAGAGAAGGAGAGAAGTAAGCCACAAGACCATCTGATGGAAGAATGGTTGGGGCATAGGGAACAAGTGCAAAGGTCTCAAAGCTGGAATGGGCTGGGCATTGAGGAGCAGTACAAAGGCCCTATAATGTGAAAAGAGCAAGCAAGGAGAGCAGTGGGTCGTGGGGCCGGAGGGGGACACAAAGCCATGTCATCCAGGCTCTAGGGATCGTGGTAAGGACTGAACATTCAAATCTAATCTCATGACAAGCAACAAGAAGAACTGTTGCACAGAAGAGCAGTAGGATATTGTTATGGCTTGGATCTGAAGGGTCCCTCAAAAATCTCATGCATTCAGAAGTGGGGCCTTGGAAGGGTGATTGGGTCATGGGAGCATTAGAATTAGCACCACATTGGTCCACTGAGGAGTCCATAGCTGACCATATTGTTGGAGGTAGGACCTGGTTGGTAGAGGCAGGTCACTGGGGAGGGTGTCCTGGAAAGATGTGTTCTTGTCCCCAGCTCTTCCTTTGTTTCTCTGTTTCCTGGCTGTCATTACATGAGCCAGGAAGTTGACTGCTTACAGATGTGATTTACTTTATTCTTTATTAGCAGCATGAGATATACTTCACATACCATGCAAATGACCCATTTAAAACTTACCATTTGATGGTCCTTAGTATATCCACAGAAATGCAGGACCATCACACTAATTCCAGGACATTTGCACATCCCACAAATGGCACATTTTATGCATTAGCAGTCACGTTCTACTGTTGCCAGTCTCCACCTATCACCAGCCACAGGCAACCACTGATGTACTTTCTACCTTGATGGATTTCCCTATTCTAGATGTCTTATGCATGGAATCATACAATGCATTGGCTTTTGTGACTGGCTTTTTTTTGCTTAGCATAGTGATTTCAAGATTCATCTGAACTACAGCACATATCAGTACTTTGCTCCTTTTATTGCTGAATAATGTTTCATTGTATGGATAGATCACATTCTGCTTCTCTATTGCTCTATTGCACATTTGGGTTGTTTCTGTCCTTTAGCTATTACTAGTACACATGATATCTCTATAAACCTTTATGGAAAAGCTTTTATGTGTACCTATAATTTCTTGGGTAAATAGCTCAGAGTGGGGTTCTTGAATCACATGGTAATTGTTTGTATAAACTCTGTTTAATCATTTGAGGAACTGCCAGGCTGTTCCATTAGTGGCTGCACCATTTCATATTCCTCCAGCACTACGTGAGGGCTCAAACTTCTCCACATCCGGGCCAACATTTATGACTGCTGATTCCAGCCATCCTAGTGGCTGGAAAGAGCATTTCATTGTGACTTTGGTTTGCATTTCCCTGGTGACTGATGATGTTCATGATCTTTTTTTGACTGCTGGCCATTTTTTATTCACATACTTAGCCCATTTTGTAATTTGTGTCATCTTTGTATTATTGAGCTGTAAGAGTTCATTATTCTATACAAGCTCCTTGGCAGATACAGATTGGCAAATATTTTCTCCATCTGTGTGGGTTGCCTTTTCATTTCCTTGGTGGTGGTCTTTGAAGCACAAAAGTCTTTAACTTTGATGGAGTCCTGTTCATCTCGGTTTTGTTGTTGTCGTTGTTGCTTGCTTGCTTTTAGCATTATATCTAAGAATTTTCTGCCTCGTTCCTAGATTACTTTTGAGGACAAAATTCCTTTGATTGCTATGTGTGGAACAAACAGGGAGCAGGGCTACAGACTTCCAAGCCAGCTGCAGAGACAGGTGCTCTGAAGAGCTCTGCTGCCAGAGCGGGGCTGAGCTCTGAGCTCTGTAAGGTAGCCAGGACCCACACACAGATACAATATTTAAAGGGCAATGAAATACCCAACTCTGACAAAACTAAACAAAAAAGGGGATATAAATGAAGGACCATGGTGTGTCTGTGTGCTTGCCTTTTCCTGTGTTTCTGTTACGCAAATCCCATTCCCTGCTCCTATTCTGGTTTGAGCCTCTTATGCCAATTTGCATTTTTTAGAAAGACATGGGGCCAGGTCAGAAGGTGATCTGGATGCCTCCAGTGGTTGAGGAAGAGTCCCTGTCATGCAGCGTGGGTCCTGAGAAGAGGTCCATTGTCTTTCTAGGCCTCGGTTACCACATGTGTTTTGCATGAAGGGGCTACACTAGGGTCTCTGGCTACCCACAGGTTCTGCGTCTTGATGTATCCATTCTCATAAGGCAGCTGAGCAGAGAATCCTGAAGATATTTATCATGAGAGCAAGAAAGAATATAAGTAAATCACAAAATATTTTCAATATGATCCCATCTTTGCTTGGTGCAGCAAGACTTCAAGAATGGTATATCCAGGGTATCAGCAGTGCTTGCTTCTGGTGTATAGCATTGATGGATGATATTTTCTTCTTTGAGTTTGTTTGTTTGCTTTAATTTTTAACTTGGATAAATATATTTTGTGTTTTTAGTAAGAAAAAATAGAAAAGCATGAGAGAAAAACTTCAAACTGACAATTTTTTATTAATTTTATTGAGAAACAAATAGCAATGAGTTTCAAAACTGATTAATAGAACAGTTTCAATAATTAATACATTGCATATTGTTGTCTTTGTAGTGGTTATTCATAGTACAAGATGCAGACATGATATTCTGTCTAAACACTATTAGTACAAATCTTTCTTCTCATAGAATTAAGAGAAAGTAGCTGCACATCTATCCTAACTATTTTGTATATACAGATACAAAATGAACCTTCATTTATATTCCCTTTTTGTTTAGTTTTGTCAGAGATAGGTATTCCATTTCCTTTTAAATATTGTAGGTGCTCACAGAGAGCAAACTGGTGAAGCATTGGCCGTGACTCATCCACACGGCTGACACAGACAAAGGATCTACAGAGTGAGGTACAGGATTACAAGATAAACCCTGAGGGGACTTCACTGACCTCATGAGAAACAAAAACTACATCTTTTGGTATATAGGTCTTGCTCTATCTCGGTCTTAACCATCCAGCAGAAAAATAGAAAAATGAGGTATGTAACACGGGGCCATAATAATAAGTTGAACTGTAAATGGCTATAGTCAACAACATCTTCAGATAACTCACTATTATTGTGGAATGCTGGATTGTGTCACCCAGTTCAGGCACCTAAATTGGTTTAATGACAATGGAGTGACCATCTTTGACAGGTCTAGACAAAGAAAAGGGTATAGAAAGGAAAAATCATGATGTGTGTGTATAAACAATACAGTTAGGATAAATGTGCCATGCTTCTGCATAATTCTATGAGAAGCAAGATTTACACTAATAGTGGTTGGACAGGATATTATGTTGGCTTCTAGTACTATGGACAACCACTAGGAAAATGACAAGGTAGAAAATATTAATTATTGAATCTGTGATATAATTCAGCTATAAAAAATAAGATAAAAAGCTACACTCTCTTAATTCACTGATTAGCGACATCTGCTATAATAATGTCTGTAAGTATAATATCATGTATGCATCTTGTATGATACCAAATACGAAAACAGTTTGCAATGTATTAATTTATCAAAAAAAAGAAGTAAATAGCCTTGTATTTCTAAAAAATAAATAAATATTGTAGGTGCATGTATTCATTGAAATAATCCAAAATAGTTGAGTAGTCCATAATACTAGTAGGTTATCCACAGGACTGGCAATGTCAGAAGTCATTGACTTGAGCCTTTTACAGCTCAGGATACTAATATGACTTTAACTTTTATACCTCATTTTTATACTTTTCTGCCAGATGGTTAAGACCAAGATAAAGCAAGACCTATATAACAAAAAACGTAACTTTTGTATCTGCCAATGTCAGTCAAATCCCTTCAAGATTTATCCTGAAACTTTGTACCATAGTTTGTAGATCCTTTGTCAGTGTCAACCGTGTGGATGAGTCGCAGCCATTGCTTGACTAATTTGTTCTCTGTGAAAGCCTGAGAGAATGTTTTCTCTCCAAGTGACTCTAGCTAGGCACACTATACATTATCGGTCACTTTCCTCTATAACCCCATAATCTCCTTGATCAGAAAATTTGGGACACAACTGGGTTACATAATATTGCAGTACAGGTTCTCCTAGGTCCTAAGTCTTCACTCACCTTGAAAGGCTAGGGCCAAAATGTTGGCTGTCCTTGCAGCCCTTCTTTTTCTGTAATTTTTGGTCTGCAAATTTAAGTTGTTAATCCTCCAGAAGAGAAGCTTAATGATATTATTACCCTGTAACATAGGCAGTCAAGCTTAACCTCACTATCTTAATATCACACATCTTAGACATAACATGGAACAAGCTGACAATTTTTTAAAGAAAGAAATTACTGGGCCAGTGAGATAGCTCAGCAGACTAAGTGCCTGCTTAGGCAGGCACAGGGACCAAGGTTTGATCCCCAGCACCACACGCCATGCCGGCCCTGCCGCAGTGCACGCTGAACCTGCCACTGAGCACAGGCATGGTAGACCACCCCCGTAATCCCAGTGCTGGGGGTGCTGAAAACAGAAGGATCACTAGGAGTCTGAATGTAGTGAGACCCTGTACCAAATACATTAAAAAGAAAAAGAAATTGCTAAACTGGACCTGATGACTCATACCTGTAATCCCAACTACTCTGAAGCTGAGGCAGGAGGACTACAAATTCAAACTGGGTAACTTAGATCTTGTGTCAAAAAAATAATCAAAAGGGCTAGAGATGTAGCTTAGTGTTACAGTATTTACCTAGCATGATAACATGAGCAAGACCTTGAATTCTCTCCCCAGTGAGAGACAGAGAGAGAGGCAGAGACAGACAGAGAGAGATACATAGAGAGAGGAAGATTGCTAGGAGCCATAGCAGGCAAAGTTAGGGGTCACCAGTGAGCCCTCCTTCTGAATGCTCCAGGGGTGAATGGAAAAATAGCAAACAGGAGGACATGTGTCCATATGCCTTTTGCACTTTGAAGTGTCCTCTTTGCCATCAGCTGTTGGGACCCCTGGGAAGCCAACTCTGAGGCAGAGCTTGATGTGCAGAAAGCTTGTTAGTGAGCTCTTTGGGGTCTCCAGCTGGAGAAAGCAAGTAGGAAGGATTGTGCAGAAGCTAATGCAGTCTCCAGTGCAACCCCACTAGGGCTTCAGGCAGTCTGAGCTTGGCGTTGAGCCAAGGGAGTGGTCATCCTCCATCTTCCGTCCTCCAAGTGCTCCTGAGTTGGGATCAAACTGCTCTTAGAGAAGATGTGACATTGGATAAGACAATCTCAAAGAGAGATGATAATAAAATGCTTTCCCCTGCAGTTCTGACATCAATTAAGAGAGTAAACCATTTATTCCTGAGGCAGAATTGGGTGACAGGACCCAAACATTATTTTGGACCCTATGATCCTTTAATTGCTTTGGACTGCAGACAGTGTGGAAGTGCTACCTGCCTGTTTTACCAATGAGGAAATCTTGGCTCAGAGAGGATGCTCAGCTAGGATGTGTTTGAGATAGAGTCACCAAGCTAGATGGATCCAACTCTAACTGCCTCCCTCTTTCCTTGGGAACACATCTGCCCAAACTCCCCAGCAATTTGTTTCCTGGTCAATGGATGAATATATTCCTCCTCACGAGCACCAATCCTGTCTGTTCCCCATGCCCCATGCCCCCATCAGTTTTTAGCTGAATCAGGCTCTAGCCTCAGGTCCCAAAGCCGAGTTTGACTTAGTTGGTTCAACTTTACCAGAGTAAGAGGCCCTTACTCTCCCACAAGGGTGCTGTCTTTGGAGGCAAATGGAACCTGCTTCCACTAATGATAAGCCTGAACCTCCTCCAGTTGGAGGGAACAGAGGTACAAGGGATTGAGGCAGGGTCTTTAGTCTCGGTAAGTTAATCTCGAGTTAATCATATTAACCTGTGAGATCAATGGGCTGTAGGCACCAGGAAAGTGACAGCACAGACATTAATTCAGCAGTGGCCTGGACTGATTTATCAGTCCTTTATGGATGAGACTGCATTTAACTAATTTAGGCTGATGCTGGCCTGAATAAGAGAAGCCCCTTGTGAAGTAGAGCTGCTTGGTGAATGTCCTGCCAGGGCAGAAAAATGATGGAAAAAGACAAGGCAGACCCTTTCTGGACACTGGAAGGACAGGTTTGGCTTCACTTATCTCTGACTTGAGGGGCAGCAAAGTATAGGACACTGTTTTTAAAATGTGGTCCTCAGCCAAAAGTGATAGCACTTGCCTGTAATCCCAGCACTCTAGGAGACTGAGGAAGGATTGCAGATTTGAACCCAGCCTAGGCAACTTAGTGATTTAGCAAGACCCTGCCTCAAAATTTAAGACATGATAGAGATGTACCTCAGTGTGACGGCCATGCGTTCAATCCCTTGTACCATACACACACAAAATGTGTGACCCTTGCACTTCAGCATGAACAGCACTTATGCAGATTCTCAGACCCTGCCCCAGACTTCCTCAGTTTGAATATCTGGAAGTGAGGCCGAACATTCTGTGTTTTAACAGACCTCCCAGGGAATTTTAGTGATCGTCACCACCCTATGAACTTATGAGCACAAACTGTGGTACGAGGCAGCCTGGGTAACTACCTATACAATAATAGAACCAGCCTCCAAGCTCTCAGTGCCTGTTTCTATGCCACAAGAGAAAGATAGTGCCTGTATCACAGGTTGTTGTGAATATTAGATTTCTCAGGTGCTTAGAAAAATGTTTGGGACTTAATACAGTGTGTATGTAAGTGCTAACGTCTGGTACTGTTGGTACTACAGTGGTCTCTCATTTATCACGGAGGTTATGTTCCAGATACCCCCACTATAACTAAAAATTAATGAAGTAGCTATTATATGTGTATATATAAAGTTCTTTGATTTGTTAGGTTTAAAAGAGGTAAGAAATTCTGTCTTTACTGTGATGGTACTTATGTGGAGATATATATGCATATAGACAAGGTGAAATTATTATTGATTGCTTTCTCTAACCACAAGGTTTTGAATATGATTATGGCTAGGAACAGCACTCAGTGGTAGGAACTGCTTGCTGAGCAGGCTGGACTCAATCCTCAGGAACGGAAAGAAAAGAAATGAGAGTAGCTATACCTTTGGAATCTAATACTCAGTAAATTCAGTTGGATGAGAAAACATGATTGATCATGGATAACCAACAGGTGAAGTTGAAGCGAAGGCTACAATAGAAAACTCTTAATGTAGGGCTGCCATAGTGAGTCCCACCCCCATTCAGGGCAGATGCTATGATTATCAGTGACATCCGGTGCAAGGGCCCTTGAGATCATGAGCAAAAGGCTGGTCCTACTGTGGAAGCTTAGTAACAATAGGGAGGATGGCTGGCTCTGGCAAGGACAACTGGGGGTCAGCATGGGGGGGCTATTTGATGGGCTTGACCTCAGGAAGGAGGCCAGAGTTCAGCCAAGACAGCCAGGGAAGCTGTGCTACTTTGCCAGGTGCTGTGGTAAAGTTGGAATCGTTTGGGGAAGAGCTCTAAGTAGATCTCCATCTACAAAGCTATAAGCATAGCTGGATAGCAAGGTCTGTGTCTCCATTTTGCCACCTCCATTTTTATGGGTTCCAGTGTCCTGACTGGGGCATGAGGTCCCAGCAAAGGATCAAGATAGCCGAACACAAGATCAAGATCCAGCTCAGATGATGGGAGTGGGTTCAGGGTTAGCTTGAAACCCCAACCCCACCTGCTACTCTCAGCTTCCCTTCCCCTCTTTTAAACTATGGTCCCAAAAATGTAGGTAAACACTTTAGTAAGAATTTACGAAGGTCAGACTATGGTGCTTGTCTCCACAATATACTTTTGTAGTACATTTGGATCCCAGTAACCGTACTTGTTACACATGATCGCTCTGTGGGTTCTAATATGATGTGCTAGCACTTTTGCAGCTTGTCACATAACTGCCCTAGGGGTCAGCCAGATAGCTTGGTGAATTAAAGCATCCACTTAGGCAGACTCAGGGACCAGGTTCTATCCCCAGTCTACCATGCCAGCCCTGCCCCCAGGGCATTCTGATTGAACTCAGGCCCTTGTTTGCCAGGGAAGCACTTATTCCACTGAGCCATCTCCCCAGCCCCAAGGGCGTGCTGAGATGGCAAATGAGACTGAGTGTGGTAGCGCACATCTGTAATTCCAGTGCTTGGAAGACTGAAAACAGGAGGAATACCACAAATCTGATCTGTGCAATGAGACCCTGTAGACCCTGTATTAAATAAAAAAAAGCTGCCCTAATCACTTTTCATGACCTTTGCTGTATTTTTTTTAATGTATTTAGTACAGGGTCTAACTATGCAGATCAGACATGTGGTGATCCTCCTGTTTTCAGCCTCCGCAGCACTGGGATTACAGGTACGTGCCACCACTCTCTGCCTGGGTGGCTGGTTCAGCATGCCTGGAGGCAGGGCTGTTATGCCATGTGGTGCCTGGGATCGAAGGTTCTTCTCTTGTGGTTATACTTTATTGAAACAAAGCATGCACATGCTATACAATTCACCTATTTAAAGTGTATAATTCAGTGGCTTTAAATTATGCTAGACTAAATTCAGAAAGTTGTGTAGTTATCACTACAATCTATTTCAAATAATTTTATTCCACTGAGAGAAACTCTGTGCCCATAATCAGTCACTCCTCATTTCTCCTCAAGTCTTTCTCCATCCCTGAACAAATGCTGAGCTACTTTCTGTTTCTATGGATTGGCTTATTCTGGATGTCATAGATGTTGAATCATAAGTCAGATGTACTGGTACACACCTATAATCCCAGCACTTGGGAGGCTGAGGCAGGAGGATCGCTTCAAAGTGTCAGCCTGGGCTATACATATCAAGACCCTGTCTCAAAAAAACCAAGAGAGAGAGAGACAGAGAGGAATCATTAATTTTGTGGCCTTTTGCTGCTCTCTTCTTTCACATAGCATGACAGCATGCTGCTGTCAAGGTACATCCATATTGTGGAGTGTATTTGTAATTAATTCCTTTTGATAACTGAATAATAATATATTATATGAAAGTATCACATTTTGTCTATTAATATTGCTTCCACTTTTCAGCATTGGTGAATAATGTGGCTGGCTATAAACACAAGTTTTTGTGCAGATGTATATTTTCAGCTCTCTTGGCTATATGCTTAGGGATGGAAATGCCTGGCTGTTTTGAGGAAACACCGCATTGTTTTTTTAAATGGTTGCGCTATTGCCACCAGCAGTGTAAAAGGGTACCTCATGTCTCCACTATGCTCCAACACTTGCCTGAATTTGTTATAATAGCTGTCTTGGTGGGTGTGAAGTGCTAGCTCTTGGTGGTTTCTATTTTCATTTCCCTAAGGATTAATCATGTTTGGTATATTTTCATGTGTTCATTGCCTTTTGTATATCTTCATCGGAGAAATGTCTTTTCATGTTCTTTGCTGGTTTTGATTTGCATTATTTGTCTTTCTTTTGTTGATTTGTAAGGCATGTTTTAGTTTTTCATATGTATTAAGTTTATGGGTACAGTTTAGATATACATAATGATCACATTCATCATAGAGAACTTGTACCTGTACATAGTATGTCTTAGTTCCTCTTTTCCCTCCCATTCCCTTCTCCTCAATCCCTTTTCCTCTTCTTCTTCTTTTTTTTTTTTTTTCCGTTTTGTTTGGCAGAACCAGAGATTGAACTCAGACCCTTGTGCTTGCCAGGGAAGTGCTTATTCCACTGAGCCATCTCCCTGACTCCTTCCTCTCCTTATTTACAAAGCTTTTTCCCATTTTATCTTTCTTTTATCATTTTTTCTTTTCTATTCATTCCTCCCTGTGTCTTTTTTTTTCCTTTCCTTTTGAACAACTTCTTCCTATTTCATAATATTTATTACATATTTTGTACTTATTTACACTTCCAGTTTCTCACACCAGAGAAATAGTATATTTACATATATATGTCCAATTTATTTCACCTAAAAGTATGGTCTCAAGGACCATCAATTTAGCTGGAAATATCTCAAACTTGTCCTTCTTTATGGCAAAGCACTACTCCATTGTATTAAAAAATCCTTTTTATCCATTCCTCAGTTGATGGACATTTGGGTTATTTCCAAGATCTAGCTATGACAAATCACACTGCTTTGGACATGGGTGCATATATATCGCTGTGGTATGGTATTTTCAATTCTTCTGAGAAAATACCCAGAAGGAGAATAACTGGGTCAAATGTAATCTCCAATCTTAGCTTTTGAAGAAACCTCCACACTAATTTCCATAGTGACTGTACCAGTCTACACTCCCACTAACAATGGGGATGAATTCCTTTTTCCCCATAGTGTTGCCAGTATTTGTTATTGGTTGAATTCTTGATGATAGCCATTCTTTCTGGAGTAAGATGGAATCTCAGTGTTCTTTTAGTTAGCATCTCTTAAACGACCAATGATGTTGAACATTTTTTCATATATTTATTGGCCATTTCTGGGATGTTTATATAGACTCAAGTCCCTTATGAGACATATGATTTGCAAATATTTCCTGACATTCTGGAGGCTGTCTCTGCACTTTGTTGAGGATATTATTTATAATACAAAGTAATTTTGATGAAGTCTATTTTCTTTTTTCTCTTTTGTTGACTGTATTCCTTCCTATCTAAGAAACTGTTGACTAAATCCAGACAATTTGTACCTATGCTTTCTTCCAAGTTTTGTTTGTTTGTTTTTTTTGTCTTTTCGAGACAGGGTCTCACTGCAGTTCAGGCTGGCCTTAAGCTCACTTTGTAGCTCAGGCTGGTCTCGAACTCACCAACAATCCTCCTGCCTCAGCCTCCCGAGTGCTGGGATTACAGGCATGCGCCACCACGCCCAGCTCTCTTCCAAGTTTTATAGCTTCAGCTGTTATGTGTAGGCCTTTTCTCCATGTGGAGCTAGTTTTGTGTGTGCATAAGAATGAATTTCAACTTTATTCTTTTGTCTTTGGACATACACTTGCCCCAGCACCACTTGTTAAAAAGACTAGTCTTTCTCTGTTGAGTGCAGTTGGTACATTTATCAAAAACCAACTATGGGCTGGGGAGATGGCTCAGTGGCATAAGCACTTCCCTGGCAAGCGCAAGGGTCTGAGTTCAATTCCCCGTTCTGCAAAAAAAAAAAAAAAATCAACTGACCCTAGATGTGTGGGTTTCTTTCTGGACTCTAAATTCTGTTTCATTACCTACGCATTTATCCCTAAGTTAGCAACATTCTATTTTAATTGTGATAGCTTTGTATAAATTTGTGAAATTAGGAAATGAGTTCCAGAACCTTTTTATTTCAGTATTACTTTAGCTATTCTGGGCCCCTAACTTTCTATATGAATTTTAGGATCAGGTTGTTAATTTTGACAAAGACATTAGATTTTTGGTAGAGATTGTGTTGAATCTGTAGATCAATTTGAAGAATACTGATAAATACGTTATATTATTTTGATAAGCATAAATGTCTTTACATTTGTTTCTACCTTTCATTTTCTCTTGTTTATAGTTTTCAGTGTACAGGTTTTGCACCACTTCTGTTAAATTTATTCCTCTGTATTTTATTCTTTTTGGGGGGAGGAACTTGGAAGTGAACTCAAGGTCTCATGCTTGCCAAATGGATGTGTAAGGTTTTTCATTGCAAATATATAAAAACACAATTTTTATTATGTTGATTTCATAGCCTGAAACCTTATTACACATGCATATTCATTCTAAATGATTTTTAGCATATACCTTCGAATTGTATCTATATGAGATCATGTCACCTCTGCAAATATAGTTTACTTCTTCCTTTCCAATGTGCATGCCTTTCATTTTTTTTTCTTGCATGATCACTCTGGCTATCAGCTCCAGTACAATGTTCAATGGAAATGGTAAGAATGGTCAGCCCTGCCTTGTCCCTGATCTTAGGGGAAAGCATTCAGTGTCTCACCATTAAATATGACACTCACTGTGAGTTTCTCAGAGTTGTCTTTGTCAAGCTGAGAAAATTACCACCTGCTTTTTTTTTGGGGGGGGGGGGAGACAGGGGATTGAACTCAGGCCCTTGTGCTTGCCAGAGAAGTGCTTATTCTACTGAGCCATATCTCTGGCCCCATATTCTTACTTTGTTGAATGTTATTTTTTAATCATGAGATGGCATTGAATTTTTTTTATCAAATCATTTTTCTAGGCCTACTGAAATGACCATGTTATATTATTTTTATTCTATTGGTATGATATATTCCATTCATTGATTTTTCAGATGTTGAAACAACATTGTATTCCTGCACTAAGTCCCACTGGATCTGGTATATGATTTTTCTCAAGTTTAGCTTGCTAATGTTTTGTTGAGGATTTTTGCATCCATATTTCTAAGAGATATTGGTCTGTATTTTTCTTGTGGTATTTTTGTCAGTGTTGATATCAGGGTAATACTGGCCTAATATAATGAGTTGAGAAGTAAAACTCCCCTCTTCTATATTTTGAAAGGGTTGTTTGATAAAGTTCACCAATGAAGCTATCTGTGTCTAGGCTTTTCTTTGGGGATAGTTTTGATTACTAATTGAATTCCTTTAATATTATAGGTTTATATGAAGTTTCTATTTATTCTTCAGTCATGTGTACCTTTCTAGGAGTTACACTTTTCATCTGAGATGTACAAATTTTTGTCCTATGGTTGTTGATAGTATATTCCTTTCTAACCTTTTTCTGTTAGATTGGTCTTAATGTTTCTCTTCACCTCTGATTTCAGTACTTGGGAGACTTCTTTTGTTGTTGGTTAAATCTAGCTATCCAAGATTATTTTGAATTCCCATTTGGCCTCAGACTCTTTCTGCCCATATTCAAGAGCCTTGCCAACATATGAACATATATGTATACATATATATGCCAAAACAAGACTTCTCCACATTCCTTCATATGGGGCTCTCAATCTGACCCCAGAACATACTGTTCTTTCTCTCTGCTGAGGTAGATTACTCTACCCAGTAAGTATGGTATACATGGGTATTACAATCCCACCTGCTCACTGTGGCAATTAAGCAGCAGTATTTGTAGGAGATGGCAATCAGCCAAGTGTTGTTCACTTCTGAGTAAATATAAGGGCTGGAAAAGAACAGAACATGTTGAGTTCTGGCTAGCTGGGACTCTGAAGCAAAGAATTATGGGTGAGTCTAAGATCCCATCTTCATGAGCATTGCTCATGTTGATCATGTGTGTGTGTGTCACTAGGAATCAAACCCAGGGCCTTTGCACTAAGCTATATCCCCAGCCCTTTTGAAAAAATGTTGAGACAGGGTCTTGCTAAGACACAAGTTATTTAGGATCAGCTCGAATTGTTGGTTGTCCTATCTCAGCCTCTCAAAGAGCTAGGAGTGCAGGAGTGTGCCACCACACCTGGCTTCGTTGAGCCTTGAGGGAGAACAGAGGCAAGTAAGAAAGCCCAGGGCTCCCACTATACTGACCATATGTGTCTGTGGTCACAGCACCCAGGACTAGTATTCCCTGACTAGCATGGACTCAGCTGACAGGTGAAACTCAGGAAATCAGGAGAAAACACTTGGGGTTTGGAGACAAGTACAGATTGTGACTGGAGTTCTGGGGTGCCTGACCTAGCTGGTAATCTTTCCCCTTATTTATGCGAACCCTCTGCCTGGTTGGGCTGCCACTAAAAGCATTTATTAGTTTAGAAAATGTCAGACCCAATAATGCCCACTTCAAGATTATTTCCAGATCAATGGGAAATCTGTGCGTGCAAGCAAGTCCTGATTTTAAAAACAGAGCAGAATCCACCAGCATTTCCCTGGCAAGGAAATGGCAGCAAATCAACTGTTCTGGATGGGTGTGTGGTGAGCTGGAAACTCGGACCAAATGTGACAGCCCCAGCCCTGCCCTGGCTGCTGACTCAAGACTCAGAGGAAGAGGGAGCTGCCAGCCTGCATGATTTCTGTAAACAGCTCTTGAAAAAGAAACCACACACTTGTCTCTCTGCCAGCTCGTCCCCTTAGCTGACAGGGTAGCCATTGTCTATTATGTGACACCCTAGGGCAGGACTTTTAAAGTTGAGCTCCACAGGGCTCCAGTAGGAATGTGAGGAGAGCTTGGAGGGGGGCTGTGAACCTGGATCAGACCCTTGTTTGATCTTTTCTCTGCTAATCACAAACAGAAATTTAATGTTTCCTTGAATTAGGAATATAGGCAATAAGCCATAATGGCATTAGCAGTGTCTGTGACTGGATCACCAACAGAAATCCCAAATACTTTCATATTGCATTGCAATTGTAAGTGTCTCAAAGAATTACTTGCACTTATCATCAATTCAACGTTCTAATCAATAGACTTGCCACTTAATCTTGTGGTTTAATGCATTATTAAAGTAGTAAAAGCCAGCCATTGTGGTGCACATCTATAATCCTAGTACTCTGGAGGCTGAGAAAGGAAGATCACAAGTTTGAGCCCAGCAGACAACTGAGTGACTTATAGACAACTTATCTCAAAATAGTTTTTTTTAAAAAAAGGAGCGACATGTAGGTCCGTGCAAAGGTCTCAGGTTCAATCCCCAGTACTAAAAACAAAACATAGTAAAAAATTTATAACAATTTCAGCATGATTGATTTCTTTTGTAATTCTACATATTTTATTTTATGCATGTGAAAACATCATTGTGAGAAGGGGTTCAGAGGTTGCACTAAAGTGCTGGAAGGGTCTGTGACCTAAAAGTGATGAAGATCTTGCTCTGGATCTTGGAGCTCTCTTGCCTCTAGGACCTCATTCCTGAGCCTCAGAACTTTGCTTGTTTTACTTGCAGGTCCAAAAGCATTTGTGTGTTACTGCTAGGATAATGGGCAGGTTTAACTCTGCCCAAAGCACCTAACTCACAGGGTTGTAATGATTCATACATGTAAAACAGTGCCCAATACATTGTCAGTTCTTAACAAGATACTCTATTAGATATTTTGAGCCAGGTGTGATGTCATGGCTCAGGCCTGCAATTCCAGCTGCTCTGGAAGCTGAGGCAGAAGCCTCAGCCAGGTCCAAGGCAACTCAGTGAGACCTTATGTTAAAATAGTATTAGAGACTGAGGATGTAGCTCCTTGGCAAAGATCCCCAGGTTCCATCCCATGACTGCAATAAATAATTTTATAAACAGTATTAGCTATTTTGTTGTTGTTGGTTTATATTAATAAGCCCGTTAATACAGTCTACTGTTACCCCCAGCTTTGCAAAAAGAAACTAAAGTTTAAAAAGAAAATGAAATGAGCAACTGGAGAGTAAACAGCAAGGGAGTGACAGAGCTAGGGTTCAAAGCCAGGCCTGTGTGACTCCATGCCGCAACAGAGGTCACTCTTCATTACACACACCACTGAGAGGAGGTGACAGCCCCCAAAGACATGGTGAGCATCAACAAGGAGCTCAGCTGGGAAGGAGCGAATGCTCTTCAAGCTCCTACTTCCTTTTTCTTGCCTGTCCCTACTGTCCATACCACTATTTTCATCTGGGGAGCTCCCAGCCTCACTTATGCACCATCAGCCCTCCGCCAGTTCTTCTGGGGCAGGTCCTTTGTCACAGCTGCCAGTACAGCCTCCATCAGCAGCCTTGCAGGCCTCTAGAACAGTGGCTGGAGAGGAGGCCGGGGGAACACTGAAGAACTATGCTTGTGGGGAAGCAGAGGCCATTTCATGGAGAAAACAATCTTTGAGCTGAGAATAATATTGCCAGTTGAAGTAGATTAGCAGTGTTTGTGATTTTTTTTTCCTCTTCTTTTGAGTCAAGGTCTTCCTGTGTTGCTCAGGCTGATCTGAAATTCCAGGGTCTAAGCAATTCTCCTGCCTCAGCCTTCCAAGTAGTTGGGACTATAGACACATGCCACCATACCAAACATGTCTGTGATTCTTTTTTGAAGTGCTGCAAATTGAACCCAGGGGCTTGAGTGTGCTATATTCCTGAGCTATATTCCCTAGTGCCTCATGTTTGTGAATGTTTAAGGCAGAAGGAATTGGATATGCAAAGGCCCAGATGGACAAAAGAACATGCTATGTGAGGAAAAAAAGGGGGTCCCTCAAGATGTCTAGAGTTCGGGCAGAAGAGTAGGAGGAGGAACAGTGCACAGGCAGATGAACGGCATGGGTAGCTTATGACCACATAGTGACCAGTTCAGAATCAGGTCCACATGTCTTCCTCTAAGGAAAGAGAGCCCTTCAAGGGAGGAGAAACCCAACCAAACCTAGGAGTTGGAAGAACTATGCCCCCCATGTCACTCCACAGGCATTTAGAAGGTGGGTTGATTAAAAGAAGAGATTAAACTGACCAGGCTGGGAGGGACCTACTTCAGGAGTCCAACAAAGAGAGGGAGAAAGACTGAAACAGGGTAAGTCTGGAACTTTGGGATGCTCTCCAGCCTGTCCCATAGGTCAGCAGGCCTCTGTAAGTGGGAAGGAAGAGGGGAATTGCTGGGGGGGCTGGCCCTCCGGGAGTTCTGTTTTGTTTTGTCCTACTAGGCAAGGCTTTCTCTTGCCTGGGGATTGCCAGAGATCTACACCTTCCATTTTGACCTTTGGATGAGAGCTGAGTGGTGAGGGACCCCAGCATTACCCCTGTGAGTGGCAGGAAGGGGAGGGGTTGCAGAGAGAAGATCAGAGCTAGTTCACAGCCAAAGGAAATATCCACCCTTGTAAGCCTTTAAGAAACTTTTCTTCCAAGAAGGTTACATGGTTACCAGGGCAACCGGGAACTCAGGGCTTTTTGTTTCTGTGTGGAGTCCCTCCAGAGCTGGAGCAGGGCCTGCTGAGCATTCCCTAGTCTGGGCAGGATGCAGGCTGTGCTAGCAAGGAGGTGGAATTCCCCCAAGCTAGGGTGTGGTAATCTCTTGACCCCTTAGCCTGTGCTTGTTCCCTGGAGGCTCCCATACCGCCTCTCCTGTGCTCCAATTCTGGTGCTGAAGGGCACAGGCTTTAAATTCCAGAGGCCCTGGCTGCTGAGAACCAGATTGCTGCACCCACCCCAAGGCCCAGATTCCAAGAGTCATGAGGCAGATGTCCGAGAGGGGCCAGCCCAGGTCCCTGATGGGGAATCATGCATGTCTCCACCACTTACTACAAGTAGAAATGGGAAGCAAACTGGCCATTAAGCGTCACCTTAGTCCCCGTGGCTCTTTCCTGCACTAGGCTGCACTAGGGATTAGAAATGCCTGGAAGCTTGGAGAAATGGAAATTTCTGGGGAGTCTGATTCCATCTATGTGGGCACAGGCAGAGGTTGGGGGGTAAGTGCACCAAGTCTGGCTGCCAGACTGCTGGGGCTCATAGGCCAGTTCGGCAAATGGGCAGGTGACTGAGTTGGCTGCCTGGTCGTTCAGTTCCCCATTCTATTTCTTGGCTTACACAAGTAAAAGAAAAGTTGAGCCTGCTTTGGTGGCAGGATTTGCTTTGTCTTCCTCATCCTTGGGAAAAGGGTGTGGGAGACCCTCACTATTCTTGTGACACCTTTCTACAGTCCTCCTCTCCCTCCTTCTTCTCCACATCTGTTTATTAGTGCATGCCAGTTATACCTCCTGCCTTTCTTATTTCTGAGATTTTCTTATTCCTAGCATGCAAAAAAGCTCCAGTGAAGTACAGCCTAGTCTCCTTCCCCTACATGGCAATGAAATGAAATGATGTCAGTGAAAATGCCAGGCAGGTAATCAGAACCATGTTGATTTTCTCCCTCCCTCCTTTCATATTTCCTCCCTTCCTTTTTTCTGAGGGGGGGTACCAGGGATTGAACGCAGGACCTTGCGTTTGCCGGGCAAGTACATGTTCCACTGAGCTATCTCCCCAGTCCTCCTCTCCTCCTTCTTCCTCCCAATTCCCTCCCTCTCTTCCTTCCTCTCTTCCTCTTAAAAGGGCAAGTGTTCTTATGAAACTAGGGGTTTTTTTCCTCTAAAGAACACTGCTAGCTGGAGGAGGAGGCAGGGCAGGGCAGAGTCAGGAGGCTGCTCCAGCCTATTAGGTATGCTCCGGCCTATTAGGTACAAGGGCTGGGAGCAGGGCAGAGAAGAGCCAAGTGTCCCCCAAGCTGATGGGCAATTGTGTGGCTACAAAGGAACCATCCATGACTATCACCTGTTACCACAGTGACTTCCCTTTTTATGCCTCAGTGGGACACTAAAGATGAAAGTAACAGTGCCTGCCCCCAGCAGTTATTAGAGTGAAAGATGGGAGATGGGAAAGTGCCCTGCATAGGGATTCCAAGTAACTGGGGCTCAAGGAGCATCCTCGCCCTTTCTCCAGGAAATAATACCCAACCATATCAGAGAATGAGATTTAGTTTCTTCTCATGCCACAGCCTGTGAGGAACAGAGAGATAGTACTGGAAGAGCCCGAGTGGACTGCTGTGGGGATTTATTTCCAAATCTTCCCCAGCTAGATCACTGGCATCCCATAGCACCACCTAGTGCCCCAAAGTGGAAGAGTGAAAGGGGCCTCCCTAGCCACTCCACCTTCCCCTCCTCACAAAGGTGTTTGTGTGAATGCTGTTTTTCTAGAAGTCCAGCGATTCCATTTGTCTGCCAACAACTGCCATCCACACTTGCTGGAGTGCAGACGGATCCGTTGGGCCTCCCAAGGGTCTAAGTCTCCTCATGCAGGGATTGCTGGGCTACGTTTGATCCAGCTGCAATGTCTAGATAAGGTACCTCAAGCCCACTGGGCACCTATCTACATTTGCCCAATAACACAGACAGACACCATTTTTACACACCCTTTATATTTTTATTGAGGAGAGAAAGCATTAGCGTACAGAGTAACTTCTTATCTTCACAACACAATAATACAGTAACACAGTAACAGTAACACATTTACTTTGGAGGAGTTTCCTCCCTGGGCTCTGGGAATCCCTGGGCTGCCTCCATAGCCCTGCATGCATTTCCCCACCCCCACCCCCACCCCCCCACCCCCTTAAATGAGGAGGCACCCAAAGCCCATGGTTATTACAGCTCATGTGGCTGTCACATCACAACAAATATTGAAGATCTGGGAAAGTGGGGAGAGGGTCAAAGGGAAGCCCAAGCCCCTCTGCCCCAGAGGCCTGAAAAGCAGTTCTCGGCTCCTCTGCTTTCTCGGCTCCTCTGCTTTCTCCCTGGCTAAGGCTACACGGGCTCATGGTGAGAAGCACTGTGAGAACAGGCAGGGCCTGTGCCGATGGCTCCCCAGAAGTAGGGGTGCAAGGGACCTGTTCATTGCACTTCTTCACCAGCACATGGGCGGCAGGGTCAGCGGATCAACATCAGCAATGGAGTCCACAGCCTTGAAGAGTAGCAGTTCCTCTTCTGGTACTCCCTCCTGAGAAAATAAGATGAAAAACAGACAAAACTATTTACAAGGTTGTTTACTCCCCTCCTGGTGGGAGTAGGCAATGTGTAGTTAACACAATGTAGTTAACGGATTAGGGTTAACAGATTGGGAGGATGCTTAAACAAATGCTTCAGCATGCAGAATTACAAAGGTGGCAGCCATTTTAGATCCCACCAATGCACACTAGCAGGATGATCTCATCTTTGAAAAAGACATGAGAACATGCTGGAAGGAAATGCAGCAAAGTGTTAACAAAAGTGCTTGCATCTGTGTAGTGGGCTTCTGAATGCCTGGGGATATTCTGTCTTTAAGGTTTTCTCGGTTTTTCAAATTTTCTACAATGACTATTTATTACTCTTGTCTTTAGGGAACCTTTTTAAAAGGTAGCAACAGGTTATAGGAACCCAACACCACTGAAAAGCAGAAAGGATAAACAAAAGAACATCTTACCTCTTACTGATGAATAGAGATCTCACCCAAAACCAGTCTGAGGACTGGGTCTCTCTGGGACTCCTCTTCCTCCAGTTCTTTCCCCTGGCCTCCACGCTCAAAATCCTAAGTCTGGGCTGAGATTACCTGTCATGCTCCAGTAGGGAACAGAAACTTCTTTTACTATGTTTTCTTCCCTCTGGCCACAGACACTTTGGCTGCACTTGCCCAGGTGCCAGGCACCACACAGAAAGTTCAGTGTCCAGGGGCAGTTTGGGCCAGCTGCCGATTTGGCTGGAATTTGTGGCCAGAGCTGACATAGTAAATGTGTTTTTCACTGCAAAAGCAGTGTTTTCTGGACCCAGGGTGAGCAGCAGGTCTCTTAAGAGTGCCTTAGAAGCAGTCATACCCTTCAGCCTTGGTGTTTAATTGATGCACAGTGGCAGGCCAGGGGCCGACCTCTTGTGAGCACCACAGGAAAGTCCCAGCAATGAGGCTGCAGTGGGTAGTCTCTGCAGGGCCAGCCTTCCTCTCTCCTCTCTTTCTCTAGCTGTCCTGGAAGGAAAGGATAGTGGGCCTCCTCTGAAAGTTCAAGGACAGGAAGTCACCTGCAGAGACCCTTGGCTTGGGTTGAGGCCTGGCAATGGGAGCAGACTTCCATCCCTAGGGAGAAATCCCCTCCTTAGAATGTCAAACTGAGTTGTGTGACCTCTTCCACTTCCTATTCCCAACCCCTGGCTGCCTACCCTTTAGGCAAAAATCAAGAAAAGGGGTGGAGGCTGACATGTTGAACTCTGCTGCAGGGGCTGTCAGGCCAGTGCAATAAGAGGAGAGAGCCCCAGAATTGGCCAAACTGGTCCAAGAGGCCTGCTACTGAAGTCTAGAGGAAGGTAAACTCAGGTGCTAGGAATGGACCAGGGTGCTAGTCCATCAAGGACAAATCTCAGTCAAGCTGCCCGCTGGGCTAAGTGTGGGGTCCTCTTGCAGGCCCTTTAGCTGGAGTACGGCACAAAATAAGCACAGGCTTCTAGGTACAATTCTTGGTGCCATCCTGCTCGCCATCAGTTTCACCGAGTACATAGCCTCAGTGGCTTTAGGAGTTCAGTGTAGCCTGTCCTTTTAATCATTGGGGCAGATTGGTGAGGCATTGGGTGAGCCAATCAAAGGATAAAACTGTAGATCACAGGGTGAAGAAACACAGGAGAGTGAGGACTTGGGAAAACTAGAAAGGAATACGAAAGGGTGACCAGTTCATCTAAGGGGACAGGCCCAGAAACCTGTTCAACTGTGTTGGGACTGAGTAGCAGAGTACGTGCAGTGGGACAACTATTGTTGTCCTTCCTTCCCCAGGTAGCCCTGGCTGGGCATATGTCACTTTCTTGTCAGGTTGCAAGACAGTCTGAAATTCTGCAAGTCTTCTTCGGGCTTATACAGGTCTGGAATGCCTTAAGAACTGGTCAGTAGATGGGGCACATGTGGCAGCAATAGCAGGGGCAGGGGACGCAGAAGGGTGTGTTCCAGGTGGTCCTGGCACTCACACACGAATTCGGCCATGAGAAGATCGGTTGCCTGCCTGTCTCGGAGTGAGGCGGAACAGCACTGGGGGACGTCTTCGAACATGGCGATGCCCTATGCGATGGGCACGACGAATCATTGGTGGCGAGTTGTAGAATAGTGAGTTGGACCCTGGAAGGCCCTCCAGAAGTGGAATTCGATTCTGGTTCCTCCGTCTGATAGGCTGTATAGGAAGAGGCTCATCGATGTAATTCTCCGGATAAAATAAGGCGGAGCCAATGGTCTGGGTTGAATTATCAACATAAACAGGCGCCTCCATCTGTATCAGGTGCTGCATGTGGTCGTGGCTGTGGTCAAGATGGTGAGCCATAAAGTGTGC
>PVKA01009887.1:52993-66641 GCA_004027165.1 Ctenomys sociabilis
TCATCCTCATCCTCATCCTCGTCCTCATCCTCCTCTTCCTCCTCCTCCTCCTGTTCCTCCTCCTCCTCTACCTCCTCCTCCTCCTCCTCCTCTTCCTCTTCCTTTATCTCCTGCTTGAAAACCCTCATGTGCTTCGGCTGGTCATAAAGTCCACTCCTACATGCCTCTCCATCCTCATCCTCACTGTAGCGCTCTTCCCCTCCAATCTCATCCCCATTAGGATTTGAATCATAAGAGAAAACGACATCGTGAAACTCAGGGACGGGGGCTGGCTTGGGGACACGCACTTTTCTTTCTATCTCCACACATTCAAGAATCAGCTCATCCAGGTCAGCCATTTCAGTTGACCATAACAGCTCCTTTCGGAGGAATTCTGACAGCCCTTTGAGGAACTGGTTTTGGAGGCGTAAGTCATCCCAAGCCAAGAACTGGGCCAGATACTGAAAAGCATCGGCATAGCTGCCCAGGGTACAATCTCCCTGCTTGAGCTTGCAGATGGCCCTTTTAGCCATGCGTGGGGGGATGTGGCCACCGAATTCCTTACGGGTTTCATCCACGAAGCGCGGGAAGTTGGCATGCAGGGAGCTTCCTTCCTGGGTGACCGAGATGGCCCAGTCCCTAGCATCTCCAGCGTAAAAGGAGATCAGAAAGGCCACCCGCTCGGCGCCCCCAGGGAAATGATCCTCATGGTGAGCTATGAAGGTCTCTAGCCGCATCAGGAATTGGGCCAGGTAGATTGGGTTGCCCGAAAAGGGCTTTATGTCTGGCCGCTCCAGGGGTGGCAGAAAGGGCTGTGGGGGCGGCTCCTTTGGCGCCGGCGAAGGCAGCTCCTGCGGGGGCGGGCTGGGGGGCAGGGGAGGTTCCACGGACCCATCAGGGGTGGTATAGTCCTGGACCACGTTAATCAAAAGATCATTTGAGACATACTCGGAGTCTGTGCGCGGGGGAGGCCAGCACAGGAAGGGCACCTCTCCCTCGGACATGGTGTCCATCTCATTGAGCGGGAACTCAAAGTTGTCCTCAGCCAGGACAGGCACTATGGGCACCGGCCAGCGGATGAAACTCGAGACATTGCCCCGCAAGGAATTAACCTCGGCCAGGGCTCTTCCAAGCTGAAGGCCCAAACTGGCATTCTCGCCGCGAAGGGCATTTAATTCTTCTCGCAAGGCTACGTTTGCCATGCGAAGGCTATTGAGATTTCCTGTCGCCTCGGCCATCGCGACTAGGTCGGGGTCTCGGGGCTCAGGCGGTGGGGGTAGGGAGCTAAGGGCTGAGAGTAGAGGCGAAACGCGGTGGCGGCGGCGGCGGCGGCGGCGGCGGGCGAGGGGAGACCGGGTGCTGCGGCCGAGCGGCCACACCCACCAGGACGAGGACGAGGGCGGGCACTGGGGCCCGGCCCGGAGGCTCGGCCGATACGCTTTACCTCGAAGCCGGGCGTGGAGAGGCAGGCGCGGCGGAGGCCGCCCGAAGGCTCCGGGCGGAGGACACAGGCGAGGCGGAGGCGGCGGCGGGTGGAGGCGAACAGGCGAGAGGTACAGAGAGAACAGACTGCGGCACGATCTGTCGAGGAAAAACCTTGCGCGCCCCGCTCCCTGGCCTTTTAAGCCCTGCGTCCCCCGCCCTCCCGGTGCAGGGGCGGGGCCTCGGGGAGCACGGGCACCCATTGGCCCAGGCTGGCCCCGCCCTGGCTGGTCGTCTCACTGATTCTCTCCTTCCCTAGCTGCAGCTAACTCGGGTCGGGAAAATGCGACAGCGACTGCCCACTCGAGGTCGTCATGGCGACAGCCAGTGAACGTGTTCCTCTCCTCAGGCAGGCCCCCGAGTGTAGAGGAGCTGCTTCGCGAAGCGCAGCTCAATCTCCAGAGCCTGTTGCAAGGTACTGAAAGGGAGGGGGGCTGCGGCCGAGTCCGAGGAGCTGAGCTGCGCAGCAGAAGGAGGGAGCAAAGAAGAGGCTAGGGCCGGCGAGACAAAACAGTTCTGAGCCTTTTGAAAAACAAAGCTCGCGTTTGCACCTTTCTCTTCAGCTTTCAGGCTGATGATTCTAAAAAAAAAAAAAAAACAAAATAAAATAAAACAACAACAACAACAACAAAACTCCTTTCCAGGGCTGTTCCCCGCATCCTCGTTTTTTCAGTTCACTGAACCGTGAGAGCAGAGGGTGGAGGCTGTCAGGGCAGTGGGTCAGTCATTCCACCACAATGGCTGCTGGGTAGGAGACTGCCACTATGGGGGCCCTCCTGCCATGTCCCCCTTGCCTTATGGATCCTCTCACCTAGAGACAAAGGGATTGAAGTCAGGGTTTTCTCCTGTTGACTTCATTCACTCTGCTCCTGCAAGAATCTTATCCATATGCCTCCTGGGTAGCTACTGCCTCTCCCACCTGAGCCCAACACAGCACCCAGAATTCACCTACCTAACCATGCTGACATTCTCTGTGTAGCTCAGTGGTAACATGCTCAGGGCCCTGCCGTCCAGCCCCAACACTTCAATAAACAAACCAACATGTATTTTACTACCTTAGATTTCCAGAAGCACCTAGCATTGAGATACCCAGTGAATGCCAAAAGCATAAAGAGGTCTCAGCTCTTGTTTTTCTAATACCAGCAAAGGTTAATACCAGTGGACAACAGGAACTAGCCAATGGGCCTGCCATCCGAACTACAGCCCAAACCGCCAAATTCCTTGCCAGGGCTGTAGGGACCTTACAGAGGCAAGATGCTGAAGGACACCATAAGTTTTGTGTTCAGATGAGGAGCTGCCATGGGGGGAGAGAGAGACAGAGACAGAGAGACAGAGACAAAGACAGGCAGAGACCAGTGGGCAGAAACCCAGAGGGAGCCAGATCTCACCTCCAGATAAGAAAGAACTTTTCTGACATGGTTGACAGCCCCAACTATCTGTGAAAGGAAGGATCTCCCCTTCTTTGTAGGTGTGTGCACTGAGGCTAGAAGAGCACCCAGAGCTGAAAAGTGCCCAGCTTCTGAGGAGGGAGACTGAGTGGAGGCCAGAGAACCTGAAAGCAATCCCAAGTTTCTATGATTCTCTGTCTTTGTCCAAATGTACACATAGCCATGAATGTTTGTATTTTACTCTCACTTACTTTATTTATTCATCCAGCCATTGCTTCGGTCAAACCCATTCAATTTTTATACATCCTTCTTCCTTGATGTCACCCCTGAACTTCTCCCTCTTCTATGCCACTATATTCTCCCTTCTTCTCCTTCCCCTCAGCCTGCCTAGACTTGACCCTACCCACAGTGGAATCAGGCCTGCAAAAACTTGAGTAAGGGTTCTTGTGATCCACAAGAGAACTCCAGCTTGGACTTCCCAGTAAAGATCTCTTGTTTCTTCAAAAAGACCATTTTCTTAGTGGGATTGCAGAAAACCTGAAAAGATGTAGGGGTTCAAAGAGAGCCCTGTAAAGAAAGTTATCTGTATCCTTGGCCTGTGCCCTGAGGTGAGCACTTCAAGAGGGGACCGTTGAGATCATGGCTTCATCCCCAGTGCAACACAGCTTGAATTTATTGGCTTTCTTTTCTCCTGTTCCTTCACAATCCTCCATAGCAGGCACTTTGCCCTTTCCAAATTCAGTGGCTCAGACACTGAGAAAGAGCCCAAGGAAGCAGTGTAAGTCAGACCTGGCACCTCATAGTCTACCCCAGTTCAGTGCTTGGCTGTGACCCCCCTAGACTGTGTCTCCACTGTGCTATCTTTCAGAAGAATATGAGGAACAGTACTCAGAGGCCAGACTTCTGGGGCAGACCTTCCGCTCTTCTGATGAGGCCCCTGAACCCACCCCCAGCCCAAGGCTCCAGTCCGCCAGGCGTCTGGAGTTTGTGTTGATGGTGAGTTGCCTCTTCCCCTGCCTGGGAGAGCCAGCTTGCACCCACTGGCAGGGGCCCTCAAGCTACCTACCTTACCCATGGAAGCTGCTGCTCACCTCTGCTCACCCACAGAGCCACCCAGAAGCCCCACAGGATGGGTGCTGCATAGTGGGTCCTGCCCAGGCAGCCTGTCCACATTTTCCTGTCTACCAGACAAAGCTTCTGACCACTGCCTAAGCAGCCATCCTGTGGGCACTGGCTCATTGGTAGATGGCAGCATACTTTTCCGGTCACCTTTTCTTCCTGCAGCCTGCAAAACGGCAGCTGAGTGAGGATGAGACTACCACCCAGGGTGTGAGGGCCCCCGAGGCCACCCTGAGCCTGTCTGCAACCGACAAGCAAACTGCCTGGAATGGCCCTTTCCCTCTGCCCAGCCTAGAGGAGAAGTGGTGGCTTCCACCCTGCTCCGCGCAGTCTGACCTTGTGCCCATCAACATTTCTGGTAGAGTTGCTTAACACAACCTGTTTGCTTCCCTCCACGCCACTCTAGCCCATCTTCTCCAAGCATGTCTCGTGCTAGGGAGGAAGGGCCACTCTTTGCTGCTGGCTCACCCTGCATCATCACGGTCATGGCTCCTGCCAGGGAACAGAGGCATGCAGAAGAGGGGGCTCTGGCTGCACTTCCTCCACTCCCCATTGGCACTGCCTCTCTGACCCATCTGAAAGCAAAACAAAACAGAGCAAAAAACAAAACAAAACAAAACACAACTTTCCTAACCAAAAGCTCCAAAAGTGTATGAGCTTGGGTGCTCCTCAGAGCATATGTGGAAGTTTAAGGTTTGTGAGTTCTGTTTGTTTTAGGGAAAGAATGTCTTTCTTGTGCCCAAATCCAGGTTTCAAGTATATAGATAAGAGTCAGAGGGGGAAACCAGGGTCAGTGTGCTAGGGATAAAGGGGCAGGTGACATTGGGGCACAGACTACAGGCCTTGTGGCCCATTCACTGAATACTAGGTGAGCTTTTTCAGGATTTTCAGGAAAAGGAAGTAGTAGAAAGAGGGTAATGGGGAAAAAGACCAAAAGGGGCAGTGTGTGGTAGCACACACTTGCAGTCCAAGCACCTGAGAAGCTGATACTAGAGGTCTACAAGTTCAAGGCCAGTCTGAGCCATAGCAAAATTTGTTGGATGAGGGGTAGGGTGACCTTGAGAACAGAGAAGTGACTGGGGACACGTGGCCCACTGCAATTACTCATCCCTGCTCCCCTCCATTGGCTGTAGATAAAGAGAAGGAAGGTGAGTCACACCAGGATAGTATAGGACCAAGGAACTGAAGAAATCAAGACCTCCTTAACCCAAAGGGGCCAGAGGTAGACTGCAAGGCAGCACTAGCCCATGCTATGCTGGCGAAAGTAGAGGACAGTGAGGACAGCACTGGCCACATGTTGCAATGCTCTCTGCTCTAGAGCAGGCCACCCGCTGCTCTAGAGTCATCTCAGAAAATGATATGCAGGAAGTAAAGTCCATGCCCCAGGGAAATGTTCCATGAGGAATAGGGGCTGATGAAGAGAGAGTCACGAAGTGATGCCAGACATTCTGTTTTTAAATAGCTATCTCACCCCCACTGAGGTGGACCTCAAGGTTTGGCTTGGTTGTCTGTGAGGGGAGAGTCTGCTTCACTGAATAAGGACCAGAGAGGAAGAGCACACAGTGTCTCCCCAGCTCAGCGTAACCCTGACTGCCCTGGCAATTTCCCAGGAGCCAAAGGCCACCCCAATACTTAGGAGAGAGGATTCCATCACTATGCAGCAGCCAACTCTGGTAAAATGTGAGCAGGTGGCTATGAGACTGAATCAAATCTGCCTTCCTGGATGTTGGGGGCACTGGGCAGTTTTTGAAAGACACAAGCCTTACCTGGTCCCTATAGAAACTTTAGCTAAAGAAAGGTCACATTCAAGCAACCCATCACTCTGCACTGATGACTTGCAGCCCTGCCTCCACATCATAATAATCATCTGAAAACTTCTAGAATTCTTCTACCAGGGCCCTACTCTCAGAAGTTAAATGTTTTGAAGTAAGATTCTGGAATTGAAGTAGTTTCAAGAGCCACCCAGATTATTTCAGTAGGAACCACTACCTCATTCCTCCTAAGACAGGTGACTGGAGTGCGGTCTAGGAAATCTAACATGCATGCCTAGGGTCAGATTATGAAGGATGAAAAAAAAAAAGATTATGAATGATGGGGGTAAGCGTCACCTGCCTGGTCATTATTCATGCCCATTGCTACTTCCATCACCCCTTCTCTCTGCCTCAGGCCCATTTCTACCATACTTTCAGCAGAAACCAGGATACACCCCAGTGTCTTTATTTTGGCTACAGGGCAGCAGTTTGATAAACACGCAAGTTTGCGACACTCGTTGTTTAACACAGAGACAGCCGTGAACCCCAAGTCCACCCTGAGGAGGAGGCGGACCATTATTGGATTCTCTAACTATTCCCAGCGAGACCAAGGTGACCCTACCACAGCTGATCCTCCAGACCCTTCCCCTTCCCCACTCCCACACACCCTGCCACACAAGTGGCATTGTGGTGATGGAGAATAAGAATAATTTGGGGGGATGGGGCTTTGGAAAGTCCTGAGGAAGCCACTATGGCAATTAGGGTAGTCAAGGACCTCCTGTCAAGGGTGACAAATGGTGAAGAGCAGGATTCCTGGGCTAATAAATTCATCCCATCATTGTCTTTCAATATAAATGTAATTAAATTTAGCATGGTGGTACATGCCTGTAATCCCAGCACTTGGGAGGCTGAGGCATTCATTTCAAAGCCAGTCTGAGCTACATAGTGAGTTCAAGCCCAGTGTAGACTACATAATGAGACCCTGTCTCAAAGAGAAAAAGAGAATGTATTATAGTTATAGTCACATGTGCCAATCTTGGGCAATTAGATAAACAGGAGCAGGAGCGACCACCAACACTGTAAGAGAAAATTCTTGCCAGGCATGGTGGCTCACACCTGTGATCCCAGAACTTGTGAGACTGAGGCAGGAGGATGTCCACAAGTTCAAGTCCACCCTTGCTACATAGTGAGTTCAACAGAGGGTGGGGGAGAGGGGGAGAGAGAGAGAGAGAGAGAGAGAGAGAGAGAGAGAGAGAGAGAGAGAGAGAGAGAGAGAGAGAGAGAGAGATTACTACTGTTACTAAGAGAACAGAACAAGGGCTGGAAGTATAGCCCATATGTACAAAGCCCTGAGTTGAATCCCAGCACTATAAAACAAAAGCACAGATCAGAGAGATTGGCCTCGCTACTCATTGACCTTGAGGCCTTAGCCAAGTTATATGACTGCTCTGAGCCTCAACTTATTTCATCTGCAAATTGGAAACAATGCTACTGTCATAGTAGAGTCATTGTGAAGATTAGAGCCATTTGGGTAATCTACCACATGCCTGGTATATAGTTGGTGTTCAACAAATGGTGGCTATTAATAATGATGCTGATATAACAGTAATTATGTAGCTGAGAGAGCCTCTGAAGACTTGGAACATCTAAATAATTTTCTCATATCTATAGATTATCCTAAGTTTTTTATGCTGCAAAGGTATACTAAGTGACAGATGCCAGAAATATAACCAAGCTGTTGGTGTTCATGCTCTGGCACACTCCAGGTTCACTGCTAGAGCCAAAAGACACACTATGCTGTTCCCCAGTCAGTTTCAAAGCCTCTGTTGTTATATCAAGACTAATGCTGAGATCTGTGATGGTTTCAGGACTCTGGGGAGGAAGCATAGGGAAAACCCAAAGGAGTTCCATGGGATGCTTCCACTCTAAAACTAAGCCTCTTAGCTCAAAGCTTTTGGCAGTATGTGGATGACCTGAGGGCACCATGTGACTCACTGTATGGTGATGTGCAGGACCTCAACTTGCTTAGCATTCTCATCTATGACAAGGAAACATAGGAATTCTAACCTATCTACTGGCAAGTACTTCTTGGCAAAAAGTTGATAGTCCTATCTTGAAAGAGTCACTGGGGGAGCCCTGGCTGTACTGCTAACCTTCCATACTTCCCTCTCCAGGTCACAGCAGCAGCCCAGCAGGCAGTGCTGTTCGCTCTACCACTTCAGACACCAGGCCCAGCCACTCTGCTCCACAAGGCGTTCATGGAAGAGTTACCATTGGGCAGGAAGCTCGGATTCCAAAGCTCACCTCACCAGTGCTGAGAAATCTTTCCAGTGAGTCTGAGGACCCTCACCAGGCACACAGTGGCCTAGACCGTCCTAGCATGGAGAGTGTGGGAATGGTGTACAATGTCCCCAGCTCTTGCAATGGGCCAACAGAATCGACGTTCTCCACTTCCTGGAAGGGAGATGCCTTCACTTACATGACTCCAAGTACAATCAACCAGAGCAACCAAGTCAATGAAAGTGGAAAAAGTACTTCCTCGGGGAATTCTTGGGTCTCCCCGAGGGAGAACACACTCTCACCTCTTGTTCCTAAAGAGGCAGCTACTCTCTTTGTTACCCGTGATAACCCAGCAGGATGTAGTAGCTCAGCCAGCTACCCTGAGCACCCCACCCAACGAAAGCAAGTACCAGAAAGACCCCACAAGATTGGTCTTCTGACTAGTGGTACCCTGAGGCTAGAGACAGGCCCAGGGGGGGCCAGCAGATTCCGGGAGCGGTCTCTGTCTGTGCCCACAGATTCAGGCACTACAGACGGGGAGTATGATGAGAAGCAGAAGGCCAGTGAGGCTTGTGCCCTGCCTTATGCCAGTACAAGCTCTGAGGGCAGCAACAGTGCTGACAACATCGCCTCCTTCAGTGCTGAGCAGGAGACCCGGCACAGAAGACAGAGGTCCAAGAGTATCTCACTCAGGAAGGCCAAGAAGAAACCTTCCCCACCGACCCGCAGTGTCTCACTGGTCAAAGACGAGCCAGTCCTCTTGCCAGAAGATGGGTCTGCATTGCCTAAAGACCAAAGGCCAAGGAGCCTTTGCCTTTCCTTGGAGCACCAAGGACATCATTCGTCCCACCCAGACACTCAGGGTCACCCAGTTGTGCCAACTCTCAAAGATTCAGAAGGCACACAGTTCTCCCATCACTGGTATCTAACTGATTGGAAGTCTGGTGACACCTACCAATCCTTATCCAGCTCTAGCACTGCCACTGGCACCACAGTGATTGAGTGCACCCAAGTTCAGGGCAGCTCAGAGTCCCTTGCCTCCCCTTCCACCTCCAGGGCCACTACACCTTCCCAACTCTCCATCGAGGTGGAGGCCAGGGAGGTCTCCTCTCCAGGAAGGCCCACTGGACTGATGTCACCCTCCAGTGGATACTCCAGCCAGTCTGAGACTCCAACACCCACTGTCTCCATGTCCTTGACCCTGGGCCACTTACCCCCACCAAGCAGCAGTGTCAGGGTACGTCCAGTGGTACCTGAGAGGAAATCATCACTACCCCCAACGTCACCAATGGAGAAAATGGCTAAGTCACGGCTGTCATTTGACCTACCACTGACCTCTTCAACCACCCTGGATCTGTCTGGGCTGAGTATCTCCATCCGCAGCAAAACCAAGGTGAGCCGCCATCACTCAGATACCAATTTTGGGGCCAAGCTGACACATAAAGCTAGCCCCAGCCAGTCGATCATGCCCATGGTTACTCAGTCTGACCTACGTTCTGTTCGCCTACGGTCAGTCAGTAAGTCTGAGCCAGAAGATGACACTGAAAGCCCAGACTACACTGAAGAACCTGGAGCAGAAGAAGTCTTTGCCTTGCCAGAGAGAAAAGTGAAACCCCCCATAGCGGAGAAGCCTCCACTGGCCCGAAGGCCTCCAAGCTTGATCCACAAGCCACCATCTGTCCCTGAGGAATACCCAGTAACTTTGCCTACCTTGCCTATGGCCTCCAAGAGTACCATTCACCATGTGAAGCCACTCCAAGAAAGCCACACAGTGATGCGAAAACCAAAGCCCCCCAGCTTTCCAGATGGCAGAAGCCCAGGAGAGTCAGCAACACCCTCATCTCTTGTCCTCATGCCTTTTGCAAGTTCCTCTGGTGCTTTCTTCTCAGGAACACAGCAACCTCCCCGAGGAAGTACGGAGGATGAGGGCCCCAAGGTGAGAGCCTTGCCAGAAAGAATTAGCCTCCAGAGCCAGGAAGAAGCTGAGAAAAAGACAGCCAAGATTCCACCTCCTGTACCAAAAAAGCCCAGTGTTCTCTACCTGCCTCTCACCTCCCCTGGAGCTCAGATGGAGTCCCACATAGTGGAAGCAAGGCTGCCTCTCAGCCCCATCATCACGCTGGAGGAAGATGCCAAATGTTCTGCCACCAGCAGTGACCTGCAGTTACCTGGTAAGAGGATAACCTCAGCTTCACAGATGGACAGTGGAAAGGAGGCAAGCTCTCCAGGTGAGTAAGCAATTGCTGGCCTTCTCTTTCAAACCAGGATGGGTATGGGTGAGGAGGGACTGTCAGAGACAGAAGCAAATGCCCCAGAATAATTATTCTTATCCTAGGATCACCAAATTGGTAGGGATCACCTCTTGAAGGTTTTGGTTACTCTATTAGGAACTGCAGAGTCCTGAGGAGCAGGACTAACCAGAGACAGTTCTGCAAGGCCTGATTGCGGCCACTCGTGATCTGCTACATGGGTAGTGATGATCTTTGGTGGAAGATGGCACATCTCCCTTCCACCAAGGGCACATATATTGGTATGTTTAAACTTTTCAGTTTAAACCATATTTGTGGGGCTGGGAATATAGTTCAGTGGTGCAGGACCTGCCTGGCAGGCACGAGGTCCTGAGTTTGGTTCTTAGTACAAAACAAAAAACCCATACATTTGTATTTTTAGTGATGATGCTTTGTGAGTAGCTACCTGTGCCCAAAGGCTCAAGCTGTGTGCTATTATGTTTAAGCTTTTCAATATAAACTGCATTTGTATTTTTAAAATGCAAGCTTAAAAATGGAAAGGCAACATTTAACTTGTTCTCACATTTTCCAAATATTTCTAAGGTCATGAATAGACTTATGGTGAATTAACATTTGTTGTACATCTGTGTGCCAGGGACTCCTACGCCTATATAAATAATATTATTAAGATTGTACTATTAATAGTTTTTGACATTGAACTTGATAGATTAAAAAAAAGAATCTGAGCCAGTCTACCCTTGATTGAAATGCTGAGATCATGAAATCAAACTGGACCCTCGCACACTAAGACCTAAGTGCCCCATCTACCCAGCCTGACATGCATCCCCTACCCTGAGGCTCCGCTTGGCTGTACCATGCTTTTCGTCAGCCACGCTGAACTCATTTTCATGCATGGGATGCAGTCACCCTGCAGACCTGGAGCTCAGAACGATAGGCTGTGTTGCCACCCACAGCCTTCCTTGGTGTGTGATAGTAGAAAGGGAGCTCAGTTTCATGGACAGTTTGAGGTTAGCTCTTTCTAGAACTATAAAAGTAGGCTACTTAGTGATTCTCATCCTTTTTGTTTGTTTGTGACTTTGTTTCAATCATAAAATACATAACATAGCATTTACCCAGAGAATCTTTTTTTAAAAACTTCTTTTAATCTTTATTTTATTTATTTGGTACAGGGTCTTACTACGGAGCTCGGCCTCCTAGTGATGCTCCTGTCTCAGCCTCCCCAGTGCTGGGATTACAGGCATGCACCACCATGCCCAGTATCGGTGGCCGGCCAGGCTCACCCAAAGTTTTGGGGTGGCATGGCATATGGTACTGGAGATTGAATCCGGTCCTTGTGCTTGCCAGACAGGTGCTTCGACCGCTGTGCTATCTCCCCAGCCCCCAGAGAACCATTTTTAAATGCACAGTTCATTGGTGTTAAGTACATTCACACTGTTTGGCAAGCAACGTCCAGAACTCCTTTTATCTAGCAAAAGTCCAAGTCTCTATCCATTAAGCAACCCTTCTTCCCAGGCTCTGGCAACTACCGTGCTGCTTTTTGAGTCTGTGAAGTTGACTATGAGAGCTTCATGTAACAATATTGTCCTTTTTTATAATTTGCTTATTTCAAAAGCTCATCCATATTTCTCATTCTTTTTCAACCCTTAACATCAAAATGTCCTGACCTTTCTTAAGTTGATTTGGATTCTCAATGTAATCATTGTAACTAAAACAGGGCTTGGAGTGTGGCTCAGCTATAGAGCAATGGCCTAGTAAATACAAGGCCCTGGGCTCCATCCCCAGTGCTGCAAATATAAATAAATAAATACAATACAACAGGTACACAGAGCCAGACTTGGTGGTGCACACCTGTTATCCCAGCACTCTGGCAAGATGAGGCAGGAAGATCACAATTTTGAGAACAGCCTGGCCAACTTAGTGACCTATCACAACCCTGTCTGATTTTTTAAAAAAAAATACAAAAAGGTCTGAGCATGGAGCTCAATGCAGTGGTCCTGGGTTCCATCCCTAGTACCACCACCACCAACAACAACACAAAATACCCACAGGGTATTCTAGGATATGCCTCCTTGGACTTCACAGGTAGCCTCATATAGGTCCACTTCTCCCCTAGTGGGTGAGAGGCATTTGCTCTTCAGCTTTTGAAAAACAATATATCTCAGGGGGGATTAAAAACAATGTATCCAAATCAAGAGGGGCTGATGTTGTGGTTCAAAAGAGGATCACATGTGTAGCATATTCTGTTCTCCACAGTGCCAAAATAAGCAAATCAACAAAAATAAAACAGGAGAGCACTCAGACCACCTGCTTTGCTGCAGCAGCTGTGGGAGAGCAGGGACTCAGGCTAGTCCCCACCACTCACCCCACCTTGGTCAGTCATTAAGCTTCTGAACTTCATGTTCTTCTTGTACAAAATGAAGACATTAAAATCTCTGCCCCGTTGCCCTTCCAGAGTTGCCTTGAACATTATGTGAAATAACACATAAAAATGAATCTGCTTTGTCCAATCTATTGTGGTCAGAGTCATTCCTTCTGATTCTTATGCCTAGGGAGTTCTGTGGAACCGAGTGCTGAAGAGAAAAGTTTAATCAGTGATAAAACAGCCGAGTGGATTGCGGAGGAGGAGGATGATGTCTTTGTGGCTTCACGCACAACTGAAGATTTATTTACTGTGATTCACAGGTCTGAGACATTTTCCTTAATTCTAATTACAATTGCCTTCCATTTTTCTACTTAAAGGAAAACTGCTACCCCTGAGCAGCCATTACAATCGCAATTGGAGCCTATGTTCAGATACCCAAATATGTGAGCACAGTGCGGGGCCTCACATCTCAAATTCACTGACATCTTTGGGTAAAGTGGAGGAGGGGAGGAAAGGGGAGGGGAGGACCAGGTGCCGAAAGAGAGGCCCCTCGTCTCCTAGCAACTGCTTGGCCTATTGTGGCTCCATCTGCTCTCTCACAGCTCTGTCTGCAGTCAGAGACATTTAACCCTTCACAGAATTTTTGTACCACAAATCCCATCCAGCAGTGATGTGAGGCACTGGGCAGGATATCAGAACAGCAATTTAGGGTAAGGGACAGCCTGTGGAACACAGGGGCACAGGCAGGGGCTTGGTGGCAAGGGACCTGGAAGGAGTCCGGTTATTGGAGCTGGAATACCAGCTCAGAATGGGATCAGCCCCCAGGCTGTCCTGACCAGGTCACTGAGCACCCACCTGATTCCTGAAATTTGTCCTCAGTCTTGGAATCCCATCAAGACCTAGCCTGCAGGTGTAGGCAAGTGACTCCAGTGCTGAGTGCTGAAAGGCAGGGGTAGCTTGGAGTGGTGGCACGTCTGCATACCTGCAGTCCTGGCTACTCTGGAGGCTCAAGCAGAAGGATCACTTGAGCCTGGAATT